>BQNB010047748.1:0-42934 GCA_026074375.1 Tanacetum coccineum | reverse complement strand
GACGAGGTGAATAAATATTATTATAAATATAATATCGTGTCGAGACTTATTAAAGATGGTAACTTTCCGAAAATAGTAACTTTCTAAAAATAGAAACTTACCGAATATAGAAAGGTTTCAATAAAGTGAAATGGTATATGATTGGATGGAAAATAGTGTATATAAAATATACTAAGTGTTAAGGTTTAGGGCGCGCAAGTGGATTTCTCATCACATATATGTATGTACGTATATATAAATATATATATGTTTTCGTCGTAACGATGTACGCATCGTTGATTGTATTTTATACGTATTGTAATCGAGCAATATAATTATAGGTCGTGGACGAGATCGTTGCTGCTTCGTTTGTGATATATTCGGTTTATTTGATCGTGATCGTTGATCAAGGTGAGTTCATAGCCTCGCATTTTAATACTTTAATTGTTTTATAAACCCGCGAGGGGGATAACATGCTTGTTTTTAAAAATAGAACACAAGGGACCCGAATGTATGCTAGTAGCCTTGATTATTATAAGTTAGTTTAACTCGTTGATGAAAAAGTCCCGCGGAAATCATGAATTGTTAACTACCGGGTAATGGTAGACGCTTATACATGGAATAGTACTATTTGGAGGGTGCCTCCTCCAATCCGTGACGACTAGCTATCGTCTCGTGTCGGGTAATGGCACAACGGATGCGTTGTATAGAGAGTAATATGCACTTAACGAGGGTGTATAGTGGGCATACTTTGTTGGGAAACATAGACACCAACATATTGATATGGTAACGTTCAATGTCATGAGGCTTATAATAAACCCCTATAACGGTGTCTGATCCACGTCGTTATGATTTGATGATTTTTGAGAAACGATACTTGTATTCGGAATTTACATTTATAAACTCTATGGATTCACTCAACATGTTTGTTGACGGTTTAGCATGTTTATCTCAGGTATAAGCTTGCTTATTTGGATGGGATGAAGTGCGGATATCGAAGGACATGAGCTTGGTGAACTTTGTACATTGGATACAATGCTTTCAAAAGACAAATTGTCACTTTGCAACTTAATTGAGAATAAGTTTTATGAAAATTTAGTGGGACCTTGTAACTCTGATCTTTTAATGAAAATTTTATTAGTAAACGTTTCTTTTAAAGTCGTTTACTGTGACTCGTGTGTATGTATCATGAAGTAGCACCCCAATCGTTCTATTCTGCTGCGTATCGCATTTTGGGGAGTGTGAGAGATTGGTATCAGAGCACGAGTTGTAGTTAACTAAGTGGTTTACAAAACTTGGACTACAACTGTTTTGGAAAAAAAATCACGAGTCTTTCACCGATGTCCGATATCCGCGCGCAAGAACATTCCGACCCTTTGAGGCCAAGTAGGATTGCCTTAAGTATGTTATGTGCCTTACAAGTGTATACCACTTGGTATAAGTAATAATTATAAGTAAGAGTATATGTATATAAGTAAGTGCGGCACCTACCTCATGGTGTCCGACTACGCGTATATGCATACTTTGACAAGATTCGCTACTCGCGAACGAATAATTTCTTCTATAATGTAACAAAGTAATGTCAAAATTTATTTGATGTAGATGTTACGTTAAACTATATTTTTTTCTTTCATATGATTATTATATGTAACCATATTGTACTAATGTAAGTATATGTTTCTTTTCTTTTCTTCTGTAGTATCATGGATGTGTCTGGATCACCCGACTGAGTTTTTGATTTTCCTGATGGCGAGACTCCGTGGACTTACGGTGGGTTTGCACCTGGACCACCACTGGGGTACACCGGAAACCCTAGTGGCTCTGGTGGGTGGCTAGAAGCCGACGACTTGCCTATTCATGCTATGAGGACGACTGCTGTGTCTGAGCCGGTTATAGAGGTAGTAGCTCCATTAGTGGAGGAGGTTAGAGAACCTGTTGAGCCGATAGTTACTCCCGGGACGGAGGAGATTGTGGGGCCTACGGAGCCGATGGATGCGCCCACGATCGATGGTGACGAGGACATGGAGCCTCTATTTAGTATTAGTGATGGGGAGTACGATCCTGATCTCCACACTTTGGACGATGATGATATCGCGATTGAGGTACTTTTGGATGATTCCGACATGGACGACTCTGCGGTGCACATGGACCCGGTGGTGGCACCCGTTGTCCCATCTCCGTTGATGACTAAACCACCTCCATTGGTGGCTATTCCCGAGTCGAGTGTTCATGAGGTGGGAGGATCTTCTACTGCTGCCGATGTGAGACTCCCGAGTACTGTCGAGGAGTTGCACACTCGCATGGATGACGTAAGATTTTAGCATGATGTGTTGGTGACACGCGTGGATACCGAGAGGGACGCGGTGACGGCTATTGGAGCTGTTGTTGGAGAGATAGGTCCACGAGTGATAGCTCTCGAGGGGCATACTCAGGAGACTCTGATTCATATGGTGCAGGATCGGGATGCACAGATTGAGCAGCTCAATGCTGAGATGGTTAGTGTTCTTGAAAGAGAGTATGGGTTGATGCAGATGATTGCGACAATGAGCAAGCGCTTGGCCGATGTGGAGAAAAGGATTCCTGGACCTCCTTAGTTGCTGGATTTTGTTTTGATTAATGTACGATAACCTATTTTGTATAGTGCTAAACTGCTAGTGCCAGTTAGCATGGTCTCGCTGTCGAGGTGTATTTTGTGATGTAAACACCACAACCCTTATATCATATTCGACATGTACTTAGATTTCATGTACTAGGATTCTAGACTATTATTTCTTGGGTATAGTGGCCTCGAAGCCACGATTTATATTATGGATTATGGATTTGGACATGATGTCCTGGTTATTGTTATGAATATTGGTATGGATATTTTTATGGTTAATCTTGGTAAGAAATTGGTTTATGTATACAATCTCTATGTTGCTGCTGCGTCTGAGCCGTTTATAGAGGTAGTAGCTCCATTAGTGGAGGAGGTTAGAGAGCTTGTTGAGCCGATAGTTGCTCCTATAGCGGGGGAGATTGTAGAGCCTATGGAGCCGATGGATGCGCCCATGATCGGTGGTGACGAGGACATGGAGCCTCTATTTAGTGCTAGTGATGGGGAGTACGATCCTGATCTCCACACTTTGGACGATGATGATATCGCGATTGAGGTACTTTTGGATGATTCCGACATGGATGACTCTGCGGTGCACATGGACCCGGTGGTGGCACCCGTTGTCCCATCTCCGTTGATGACTACACCACCTCCATTGGTGGCTATTCCCAAGCCGAGTGTTCATGAGGTGGGAGGATCTTCTACTGCTGCCGATGTGAGACTCCCGAGTAATGTCGAGGAGTTGCACACTCGCATGGATGACGTAGGATTTCGGCATGATGTGTTGGTGACACGCGTGGATACCGTGAGGGACGCGGTGACGGCTATTGGAGCTGTTGTTGGAGAGATAGGTCCACGAGTGATAGCTCTCGAGGGGCATACTCAGGAGACTCTGATTCATATGGTGCAGGATCGGGATGCACAGATTGAGCAGCTCAGTGCTGAGATGGTTAGTGTTCTTGAAAGAGAGTATGGGTTGATGCAGATGATTGCGACTATGAGCAAGCGCTTGGCCGATGTGGAGAAAAGGATTCCTGGACCTCCTTAGTTGCTGGATTTTGTTTTGATTAATGTGCGATAACCTATTTTGTATAGTGCTAAACTGCTAGTGCCAGTTAGCATGGTCTCGCTGCCGAGGTGTATTTTGTGATGTAAACACCGCAGCCCTTATATCATTTTCGACCTGTACTTAGATTTTAAGTATTAGGATTCTAGACTATTATTTCTTGGGTATAGTGGCCTCGAAGCCACGATTTGTATTATGGATTATGGATTTGGACATGAGGTCCTGGATGTTGTTATGGATATTGGTATGGATAATTTTATGGTTAATCTTGGTAAGGAAATTGGGTTATGTATACAATCTCTATGCTACTTGTGATGCAAGGAAATGGAGATGTGTGTGGTTATACTGGTGGAATCCATGGGTTAATTATTTTGTATGGGGCTATGACTCCAAAGATTTTAAGTACAAAAATTTTCTTATGTGCAATTTAAGAAATGATGTGGTACGAATTAAAAGTCAAAATTTATACTAAAAGGTAAAACGTGTTGGTTGCGTGATGAAACTTAGTGTGTCGGAAATTGTAAGTGTGACGACAATGTAAATGAGTTTTTATAATGTAAATTAAATGTTGTAGATTTTTGGGATATAACTTGATTATTGAAACCGCTTAAGTAGCGTCTATGGAATATTGATTTGAGACTACAAAACATGTTAATAAATTCGTACACGTGGTTGAACGAATGGTTTAACTTGGATAAATGTTGTTTTGATTAGAAAATTTCCGTGTAATGGTAATAAGAGTATTTTTCAAATTTCACGAATTGAACCCATAGTGTCAAGAATGTTCCTGTTTTAAAATTCTCACTTTTCTAAACCCTAAATATTTACATTTAAAAATAAAATGGCAAATTTTAAAGAACTCAAATTATAAATCTTTTAAGCTTTTAAAATGGATTTTAACTAACAACTTAAACTTGTTTTCTCACTTAACTACTGTTGTTAACAATTTTGATTGTTGGTATAAAAGGTTGATCTACATCTTGCGTGTGTTGTACGTAGTGATAAATCGTTTTGACGAAGATGGTTATGTCGTGGTTGTATCCCCAAATATGCATAGCCTGATCACCTATGCATAATTCGGGAGGAAGCACGATATGCCGGAATAATCGTCACCATTAAAACCTTGAACTCGGAAATGAAAGTTGGGATTTACTTTCGAATAAGGATATGTTTTTGACCCAAGGATATGGATTCATACACAAGTGATATTTTTCGTAATATACTTATTTTAATTCCCTTTTTGTTTGGAATTCCCATGATAGTATAGTGACCCACACTATTTCGTTGAGGAAATACGAATGGTATTGTCCGAAATGTGCGATTAATTAGGATAATGAACTTAAGCGTGCGAGATGCACCAGTTGTTGTTGTGAAGGATGGATTACCCACAAAGACTTTTGTCGATGTGTGGCTTGGAGTGGAGTATAAATTGGATTGGATGTCCGTGGGACGCGTGATTAGGAGTTATTAAGGACGAGTAAAAGTGTAACATGAAAACATCCGTTGACATGTAAACACACTTGAAAGTCAAGTAGTTGGTGGACGTAGATAAGTAGATGCTGAAATATCAAGAAATTCGATACCGACATGGAGCAGGAATCTTCTTGAGATCGAAAGATCTCCAAGGGAAGGTAAAGCCAAGATGGCAATACCGAAGTTAAAAGTGGGGAACGGAGAAGACTCCTTTCCTCGACATGAAAAAGTAGAGATGTCGTAACGTGTGGTGCTTATGCGAGAAGACCGTATTCGTCAAGGATTAGAATAAGACACTAAACGATCTTTAACCTATGGTTAATTGTATTGTTCTTACTCCGCGACGTGATGACGCAAGTGCGTGAAAAAGGTGAAACGATTGTGAATTCTAGCAAAATGGTAACGTCCGTTCCCATACCAGATGAGTAAACGAAGTAACCGACGCCTTAAGTCTTATAATGGTGTCAAGATAATGAAGACGTGTGATTTTATCACTCGAGGAAATGTAAACCACCAAAGAAGAAAAGCAACAAACGAAGGCGAACCGACCATGATAATTGCCGATCATAGAAGTAAGATTTCGTCAAACGCGTCGTAAATCCATGATACTCAATTGATTCTTTTGAAATTTATTTCGAATTATTTACGATCAATTGTTGATCTTATAGGGTATTAGCGGAGTTAATGCCGCTTAACTATGTGAATTGCGTGAATTATGTGTATATAACTTTAATTGATAAGACACCTTTATGTCGCCCGTAAAATGGCACCGGACGTAAATGACTAACTACGCGAACACGAGAATAAGTCAACGAGCGACATAGAGGTCAACGTGAACGCTATGATAATTGATTAGGACCTACCTTTGAGTAAGACAACATCGTTGCCAAGAGGCTTCGCCATCCGGCAAGCTCGTGTGATGAAGAAGTTTTGACGGGTAACGTTGGATAGTGATGATAAATGTATGTATTATAGCGCCTAAGTAAAACTGGGCCGATATGTGAAGTCATAATAACATGACTACTACGTGAATAAATCTATGTTTGGCATATGCCGCCAAAATGTTGGGGTCGTAAGTACTCTGGGTGATGTGAGAGTTATGATCATGTGGTCGCCTCTTTAAGGTAGGTGGACCCATGAGTTACGAAAGGATTTTTGTTTTGTAAAAGTTATTGGAATTGATTTTATAATTTCTCCGTCTCGAACCTCACATCCTTAGCCGAAAGCAATGATGAGCATGTTATTGTGATTTTGTGGCCATTGCCAGTAATGAAGTGTCCTTTTTGTCTTTAGAGCCTCTCGTTATTTAGAGAGCAATGTAATAAATTCATCGAATTTTCCCGCCGCATATATTATCGCGTTAGGCAAGAGCAATTATGTGCTACGTAAGCACCCATCAAGAAAAAT
The DNA here is from genome assembly GCA_026074375.1 of Tanacetum coccineum. Classification (NCBI taxonomy): domain Eukaryota; kingdom Viridiplantae; phylum Streptophyta; class Magnoliopsida; order Asterales; family Asteraceae; genus Tanacetum; species Tanacetum coccineum. The sequence goes on along the minus strand of BQNB010047748.1, from coordinate 36,416 downwards.
CTCCGCGTGAGCGATGACTCCCTGTTCGGAATAGTCAGGACCAACGTTGAGTCATGTAGTGACGAGTGTGAATGAGCAAGCCCGGTTGATGTCAAGAAAATGTTTATGTGTTATAGCAGGATTTTTGCCGCCGAATTATGTGCTATGTGCTATATGATTTTGAATGATAGTAAGCGTTTATGTCGCTTGTAGCTGCCCGGGAGGTGGCATAGGACGTGGGTTATAAGTTTGCGCTCTCGGAATTCGAATTGAGCATGGTTATATTGCTTGGGCTTCGTAGTAAGCAAGCATGGTTATATCGCTTTGGCTTCACGATGAGCAAGCGTGATTATATTGCTTTGGCTTCATAGCAAGCGAGCATGAGTTATTTTGCTAAGGCTTATTATCATTAAGCAAGCATGATTTTTGCTAAGTATGATAATGAGCAACTGAGATGAGTGTCTAAGTAAAAGCTAGACCGAATGTAAAGTCATTATAAAATGACGAGTACGTGATTATGTGTTTAAGTGATTCTCTACGTGCTAGCATTATAATGCGTTTGATGGGCTCATGAGTACTCCTAGAATTTTGTTCGCAACCGGTGGTGCATTCTTAAGTGAGACCGGGAGGGCGACGTATGTTTTGGATTTGGTCATGATAAGTATTTTCGGTTTTTGGATAGCGAGGTATCTTTTTGATATCGATTGATAGCGTATCTTATAATTTTGATTCGCGACGTCTATTTAGGTTCCGATCCGCAAAATTTTCCGGGTTTGATTCGCTGTGATTAATCTGGTTATGATAAGCGTAGAGGACTTCGTTATGTTATTTCTATGGTCACCAACTAGTGTGGAGCGACCTTTCGTCTTGAAGATTTTCTTTTAAGAGCGACGTGATTTTGTTTAAAGCGGATATATTTTTCGTGGCGTGTTTAGTCTTTTCTGATAAGAGTGATTTTGATTTTGTTGTGATGTTGTTGCTACGAATTACCATTTGTTTTGTGGACATTCTATTTGGAGTGATTAAGGCGAATATTATAAAGCGTAATTTTTGCGTACGGGCATGCAAGACACATTTGTATGTAGTTAAGGCGAAGAAGTATTTGATAAAAGCGTGGAATTTTGTGTTGAGTATGCAAGATCAATCGAGGATGAGACAAATCGCACTCATCGCAAGCACGTTAAGGACGAGTAAGAAGGATTGCGTGCACCGGGGCGGTGCTCTCTTTAAGGTGTTTTTTTTTTTTTTTTTGGTTTTTTAACATTTTTTTATTATTTTTTTTTTGCATTTTTTGCATTTTTTTGCGCCTCATTCCTCTTTTTGTTTCTCCCTATTTTTTTATTGCTTTTTTTGTTTTTGCAACAATTTTTACCAGGTGGAATGTAACAACCGATTAAGTTTAAGAGGCGCGTCGACGATAGCGTATCTGATGTCGTAATAATTATTTTTTTTGAGTTTCGTGGAAAAGCTATTGTCGACATTTAAAATTTTATTGTCGTTGAGAATAAATATTTTTTGTATTTTATTATGAAAAAATTAGGAAAAAGAATTGATATATTTTGATTCTTAACGTTTCGCGAGTCACCGTATTGGACCGGTGCTGTGTTCGTTAACCGTTTTCGAGCATCGTAAAAATTTCCGACGCATCTCGTTATTATTTTTAAGATCGTAAATTTATTATTTTTATGAATGTTGTCATTTTGTTCCTTGTCTTGAGCCGGATTCGTGTTTTAAAATGTACACATTTTATTAAATATTTTAAACCAAGAAAAATGTAACAGAAAATAAAAATGGTCTCGGTAGTGTAATCCGAAGCCCACGGTTTGTCGGGTTAAATTTATAAATGTTGGGTGTCAAAAATCTAAAGAGGATAGAAAAGAGGGGTAGGTCCATTCTTTGCCATCTAGGCCAAAAAGTACATAGCATACTATATATATGTGTTACTTTCAGTTTTCATAACAAATATCCACACCAAATCTAGTTATCTCTCCTCCTCTCCACCATGGCAGCCGGCCACCATCACTCCACCACCACCGAAAAAGTTTTTCGGTAACCGGAAACCGTCGTGTCGCCGGAAAAAGTCACATAAATTCCGATCAACCTATATTTTTCGAATCCTCTCTTCATTTCCTACACATCTACGCAATAAAATAACACATGTAATGAGTATTTTTCAAGTTAGAGTTCGGGTTAGTTTCAAGTCATTTCGGTTGAGAAGTGAGTTTATTAAGGCATTGTGAGCATTATTTTATATTTTTGTTTCGTTTGTTTTGTTCATTTGAATTGATTTTGTTCATTGTATGTGATGAAATCCGATGGGTATTACGCTAGACTAGATTAAAAAGGATATTGGAGATGTTATTTAGGCTAGATAAGGGTGTCTTGATGATCTTTGGATGTCAAAAATAGAGTTTTGATGAGTTTCAAAAGAAGTAAATTCGAACAGAAAGTTCGACAGGCCGTTTGGGTGTCGAAAATATTTTTTATCTAATTTTGGGCTATTGAATATGATAAAACTTTTCGAGACGATCGTTTTGATATAAGGTAGAGCTTCTAACTCCTAATAACGAAGAAGTTTACGCTGTGCGCGGGAGGGTGTGAGCTGAAAACAAGTTTAGAAAAAACAAAAAACTTTCAATCAGTATTTATGCTTATTTTCGGTTGCTAATCCGTTTTTCAAACAGCCGTTTTTTGAGACCTTTGTCTGATTTGTTCGCTCTGTTTCAGGTCTTTCGGTAAGTCACTGAAGTAGTTTGTCTGCACGAAGTGACGTTTTTCTATAAAATGTCTCTTTTTGTAAAGTATGGAAAATGAGTATGATAACAGGTCAAATTCGAAAGTCAACTTCAGCATATTTTATAAAAATATATTAAGTTCAGCAGTTTCTCGGTAAGGGGCTATTTTGGTCATTTTCTATCCGAGAGAAGATCATAAGTCTTGGCTAAAATAATAAAGGTTTTTTTTTGTTGCTAGGAATATGTTTCTGCATACTTCGTGTTTTTGCTTTTAGAACCCGAGTTCATGGTAAATGTGTGTCTAGTGGTGTCGTTTTGGGTAGGGGTTAGAGATTATTGAAAATATAAATATATTTTTATAGAAGTAATGTCAAATGTGAAACTGGTTATTTAACCTATTTGTTTTTTTTGAATTATTTCGGGTTTGATGGGATTGTTCGACTTCTTTTATGATGTCATGTGCTATAAGCCTTTTCATGTTTTGGAAAACTATTATTAACTTATCTCTCCGTCGTAACGTGTGTCTGGAAAACGGACTACCTATGAAGCCTTCGTATAAAGTTGGTGGGTTGCGTTGTTGATTCTCTTGTATCGACCTTTACGTGGTAAGTCTTGATTGTTTTGGTCTGGAATACCATTGATTTGATGCGTTTGGAATAGAGTGTTAAGTCATCGGTTATGGCTCTATATAGGCGTTTGAAGAGTTAAACGGTTGTGTGGCAGGATTTTGAAATGAATTTCTTGCTGGCAGTTTTGTACCAGCAGGCAATGAACTTAATTTGAAATTCCTTAATTGTGTGCTAAGGTTTTTTTCTTGATTTATTTCTTCTTCGATGATTTTATTGCTTTTTTTTCTGCTTTCGTTGTGTTTTTTTTTTTTGTTTTTTTTTGTTGGGTTGATTGTGAATTATTTTTGGTTGTACGACACTTGATAAAGCCAATGGAGATGTTGGTACATGTCTAAGGTACATGTGTTGAGTTGGGTAGAATTTTATCTCCTCCGGATGACTGAGATATCGTCGTTTTTCTAAAACTAGTCAAATCTGGTATACTGTTGGGAAAAGGAGTAAAACTACATATTTTGTAATAACTTTTCACAAGAAAATTAAAGTACCTGTAGAAGACTCTTAGGGCTATCACCTCCAATTGGTTTAACGTTAAAAGCATTAATAAATTTTAAATTTCGCTCATTTTCGTAAACTACATAAATTTGTCAAAATTTCTTTGAGGACTATTTTGGGATAGTAGCTTGTTGGATACGTTTCCAAATATTTTTGGTCTATGTAAACCTGGGGAAATTGGACTAGGATGTGGGAAGACATCTTAGGTATATGTAGGAATTCGGATGGAGTCATATCGACGCCCGACGAATGAGATATCGCCGAAATGGCAAAACTAGTTAAAAAAATTTAGAACAAAATTTGAATGTGTAATAAGTTCAAAAACTTATATAGCAACACCTAAATATGTAAAACTGTAAGTTCTATATATTGAACAAACTTATATTTGAGCGGTCGTTTCAGCTTTTGCGGATTGCATAGTTTAGGGAGGATAAACTCAATTTAGTTAGCGATTAAATTTTTAGAAAACTAGGCGAACTTTGACTAAATCGGGTGTTAAAAGGGTAATTTCCCCCTTTGGATGCCGCAAATGCTAGAGACTTTCTTGGGCAGTATGCCTTTTGTTTCTATTTTTTACCCCCCATTTTTCCTCACCCTTTTTGTGGGGGTAAAATAGATTCGAAACGCTTTCTGTAGGCGAAAACCTCATAATTTTATATCACGGACTAGCAAAGAGGAGGATTTTCAAGAACAAATGTTTATTGGTTTTGAAGTTGTTTGTTGCCCCTCGAAGGTTTTGTCTTATCCTGTTGTCAATTGTGATTGTGCTTCTGAGCACATGGTTTTAATTTTGAACTCTAGGAGATGTCCAAGTATATGTAGTTTATGTATTGGAAACTTAGAACTGTTACCGGTTCGATCTATTGTACTGGTTTTGGAAACGCCTTTTGATGTATCCCATTTTGGGAAATTTTGAGATTGTATGGGTATAGCTTTGGATGATTGTTATGATTATGGTTGTTTTGGTTATAAGTTTTGTATGATTATGGTTGTGGATTCTTTTGATTGGTTTTGTTGCATTGAGTGATTCCATTTGGTGAATCCTTTGTATATATATGTTACTAGTTACATAATCCATGAGTAGGTATTGTTTTGATACTTGTTGTGGACACTATATAACTCCAAACTGTATTTAATGAGTTTCAAAGTGTTGTAATTTTCAAATGGGTAAATCGCTATATAACGGGGGGGTGGGGGGGGGGGGGGAGTTGTGTGTTGTACGAATGTCGTTTGGGCGACTTGAATAATTTTCGTTGTATAAACTGTAATGTAAACTATGGAAAAATGTTTATTTTCAAATTTCATAAATGAACCCATATGGTGCCAGTCATGACCTCTACAACTTATTTTTTTTTTTTTGCACCTTTTTGGTGCACTTTTTATCCCCCCCACCACAAACTTTCTTTTAATATATCTTTTTACCAGGGATAATATGTAGATGATGCTACTTCTTTTTCGCCGTCTTTTAAACATATCTATTTTTGTTCAAATATTTATTTATGTTACCAAGATTTTTATTGAGGAAAATGATTTTATGCGTGTTGTGTATGGAAAAATATGAAACGTTTTAGTCGAGGATGAAATGACGTCGTTTGATCCTCAATTATGCATAACCTGATCAACTATGCATAATTCTGGAAGAACCACGCTACGTCGAATAAATCGTCACCTTAAAACAGTTGGATAATTGGAAGAATGTGTGAGTCAAACTTGTAAAGAAAAATATTTTTACCCCTACATGGGTTTTTATGCACAGTAAACATTTATTCCTGTCGTCCTGTGTTACATGGAGAGAGTCTCATGCGAGTGGTAGTGACCGAGTTGTTTTGAAAAGAAAATACCAACGGTATTACTCAGAACGAGGTGTCTAGATAAGGATGTGAAGCTTTGGTGTTTCGATTTGGTGGGAGTAGTCGAGGTAAGAATTGAGAAACCTTGATACCGATACTGAGAAAAGGATTCTGCTCTTGATGTTAGAGGGTAGATTGGGAAGCGCAATTGGCTCTTAAAAACCGCAAAGGTTGTGGATTGATATTGGAAAAGTCGGTGTTGTACTAGTAAGTGAGGAAACATGAATGTGTTGCCCGTGTATTATGGGAGTAGCAGGAGCTATCGATTGGTTTTTATCGTCGAGGGAGATGATAGAGTGGTGGATTGGGTAATACACTTATTAGGAAATGATTGTAAGATGTCTTGCCCTACTCCTACATCATATGATGGTGTGGCTTTTGCTCTATTCTGTTATATTTTGTGGTTTGGGTATTTGGGTTAGAATTTATATTGGGTTTTAGGGTGCTGGACTTGTTCTTATATAGTGTTTTATGATGGGACCGGGAGACTCTTTCTGTTCGGACAGTCGAGATAGAATTAACCGGGTTGGCTGTCCTGCAACCCCACATCAAATGAGCCATGGGGAGGGAAAAAAAAGGGGAAAGCGGGGGGGGGGTAAGGGAGGGTGAACAAAACCGTCACAATACGGAATGCTCGTGATATAAGCTTCGATAGCGAGCAGATGTCCCCTGAATAAAATACTGAAAGAGTGGGAGAGTGTTCTTATTGGTTATTAATAAAAGAAATAAAAGAGTAAGAGGGAAAATAAGATTATTGTATACATTTGCATGCGGTTTTGTTGGGTTTACCGAACTGAGTTACAGGCGGGCGGGAGGTGTGTAGTAAGGGCTTATTGTTTAGTAAATTGGATTTCTTGTACTGGTTTGTGGTGTATTGTTTAGGTTTCTTTTGGGTGGTGTGGTGGTGGGCTTGGGGGGGAAGTTGGAGAAGGTGGGGAGGGGGGGGTGGGTGGGGGGGGGGGGGGGTTGGTAGTGGAGATGTGAGGGGGCTTGTTGTGTGTCAGTGAGTAGGAGGGGACTGGATAAGGTTGAGTCCGAAGGTCTTTTGTAGCGGAGATCATAACGTGGCGTACCCAAAGCAGTATATAGGCTTTTTATAGAATATATGATGGATGACGTAAGAGGTTGATTGAATTGATAAATTATTGATTATGGTGTTATTATTCCATCGGGGGAATAAAGAGGTTGTAGGTAAGAGTTGATAAGAGGTAATTAAGATAAGTTAAGTGTGAAAGTTATAAGAGTTAAAGGGGTTAGGAATTCGATCATCGGAGGGGGGGAAAAGATGAGGGAATTAAATATATTTATTTGAGTAAGTTGTGTGGAGGATGGGTTTAAGATAAATGGCGGATTCAGTTAAGAGTGTGGTGGAGGGTTAATGGTAATAAGAGTAAGTCACTAATGCGATGCTTGATGCGAGGTTTTTAAGTGTACGTGCGTAGTGGTGCTTTCTTAATTATTGTTTTATTGTTGTTGTTTTTTATAGTGGTTTTCTTTTAAACTCCACTGATGTGTTAATACGAGACTAAAGTGCGTGAGAATAAGAAAGCCGGAATTCTGTGGAGATTACTAGCGTTTTATAATGTGATTCTACGTTAAATATTACCTTTATTTTACCGTTCGTATAATGACATCCAGAGTTTCTACTAATCCATGGAATGGAAACACCACGGACCCACCGAAAATAGTTACATACACACTAAGTCGGTAGTATGGATTAAATCTTTAATGAGTGTAGTGGTCATCTTAGTTATTCAGAGAGTTATAATAGGTAGAGTGACCGTTCGATACGTGTCTGGGAACGATCGTTGTTTGCCGATTACAAGTTTAGAGAACACGAACGAGTTAGATCCTGATGTTTACCTGGTATTGATCTTGCTAAGGTATATGTAAAACGTTGAAACTTTGTTGTGTGAATGTTGTGTGGAATGAAATTCATGTGAAAATCTTTATTTTTCCGTCTTTAATTGAGCTATAAAGCCCATAGTATGCCTGCAATTGTTTTTTGATCATTGTTTTTAGTTGTCTTGCTTGGACAATTGTGGTTTATTTTTTTTACTGTTTGTTTTTTTTTTTTTTTTTTTTTTTTGTTAAAGCGAAAGTTTTCGCCTAACGAATGTTGTTGCTAATGTGATATATGTGGTGTTTGAATGGTTGGTATTTGTAGGCGTTTTTGGGGGATGTTATGTTTTTTTCATGGGTTTTCCCCGTTTTTTTGTCATTTTATGATTGCCAACCGCAGGTCTTCTTGTTTTTCGGGCTTTAGTATTGGTTGGCCCCAATGAGGCATCGGGCCACACATAGGCAGGCCCTAATTCTGGGGGGGTCCAATATAGTCAGGGCCCATTGGGCTCATCATTGGTATTTCATGGCCATCCATACGGCGTGACCCCGGCAGCAACGCGCATAGGATGTGTAAGTAGGGGGCATTGGCATAGCGAATTTGGGTCATAGGCGCTGGCATTTGTTGGGGGAGGCATGCATACACATTGAGACGCATGCATAGGGCATGACGGCTTAGGTGCGCATTACATGAGGGGGCTGGGCATTGGCTGACGGCCTCATCATGGGCATTTGCCGGGCCCCACATCTTGGCGACGCGCGGGGCCATTAGGATCGGCATGCCATCATGCATTTGGGCACCAATCCCTCCATCACATTGGCATAGGGGCATTGGATACTGGCGGCTTAGGCCATAATTGGATGTTTCCTCACCACAATAGTTTTTTTGGTGGATTTCTCTATTTTGCAGGTGACATTTTCCCTTCTCTATTGGAGAGAGGGGCCTTTCTGATAGATGATCACTAGCAGCATGGGGGCATAGGACCATTCAATTGGCGGCACCCAGTCAAGCGAAGACTTCGCATCGCGGGGGGATAACTTCCCTTTCTAGGATGCCAGCACGGGCAAAGGCTGTGGGGGGCAACATTGACGGCATCAATCGAATTAAACAGAGGTTATAGCTCATACGTATACCCCTTTGAACATTAGAGGGCATAGGATCTTAGCTGGGCCCATAGCATTATGGACCCTTAGGATCTGCGACATTCCATGGCCATGCACGGACCCACATCACCATTGTGGCCAGTATGCATTAGGATGGCGGCCATAGCATAAGCCCATTAGGATTCATAGTGCCTCCCATATAATCATTCCATCTACGCTCCAGTCATCACAGTTCATCACTCAGGGGGTAATAGGAGGGGGGCCCATGGGGGCCATGTATCCCCATTCCTTAGGATGAGTTGGTTGAAATTTCCCTGACCATATGAGGGAGGTATCTGCAGAGGATGGGTTTTTGTTTTCCATTACATCATCTATAGGATGTGAGTATGCATAGGATTCGTGTGAAGCTAATGATTAATGAGTATGTTGTACTTCGTTGGTTGACCGTGAGGAAGTGTGAGATAGAGTCTCGATTGAGAAGATTGAGTATGTGATATAGGAAATAAAAACGGATAAATTTATCCAAAAAAAGAGTCAATATCGTTGATCCTGGGAGTAAGTATTAACCGTTTTATGTGAGTTTATTTTTGTTCATGATCACGAATAATTATAGAAACCAATCGGTTCGAACTTAGTGAAGAAACTCCATTGTTAATGATCAATTAAAAGGTGTCCGCTTATCTAGCCAGCCAATACAATAAGAAATAAGACGCTCGGTTTTTGGTGGTTAGTTACGTTCTATCGTGTCGACCTGTGTTGAGAGTGATTGATTTTTGCCAAGGTTCTTGAATAAACTTAGTGAGCGGCGACTCGAGGCATTAGGTCAGTGTGGCTAAGGCTTCATAGCAAGCGAGCATGAGTTATTTTGCTAAGGCTTATTATCATTAAGCAAGCATATTTTTGCTAAGTATGATAATGATCAACTAAAATGAGTGTCTAAGTAAAAGCTAGACCGAATGTAAAGTCATAAAAAAATGACGAGTACGTGATTATGTGTTTAAGTGATTCTCTATGTGCTAGCATTATAATGCACTTGATGGGGTCATAAGTACTCCTAAATCTTTGTTCGCAACCGGTGGTGCATTATTAAATGGTACCGGAAGGGCGACGTATGTTTTGTATTTGGTTATGATAAGTATTTTGGTTTTTGGATAATGGAATACTTTTTGGTATCGATTAATAGCGTATCTTATAATTTTGATTCGCGACGTCTATTTCGGTTCCGATCCGCAAAAATTATTTCGGATTTGGTTCGTAATGCTTGAATTGGTTATGATAAGCGTTGGGCGCTTCGTTTCGTATGATCACCAGCAAAGTTTGGAGCGATCTTTCGTCTTTAAAAGATTTCTTTAAAGAGCGACATGATTTTGTTTATATCGGATATATTTCCGTGGCGTGTTTTGTCTCCTATGATAAGACTGATTTTGATTTTGTTTTTGATTTCGTTGGTATGAATTACCATTTGTTTTGATGACTTTCCATTTGGAGTAGTTAAGGCGAAAGTAATAAAGCGTGAATTTTGTGTACGAGTATGCAAGACAGTCGAGGATGAGAGAAATCGCCTCATCGCAAGCACGTTAAGATGAGTAAGAAGGAGCGAGCACCGGGACGGCGCTCTCTTTAAGGTGGGTGGAATGTAACAACCCGAGTTTTACGACGCGTACGACGATCGCGTATCCGATGTCGTAATAATTATTTTTCGAGTTTCCGTGAATAAGCGTCGACATTTAAAATTTTATTTGTCGTTGATAAATATTTTTGTATTTTATTATGAAAAATTTAGAAAAGATTTGATAATTTTTATTTTTGACGTTTCGCGAGTCACCGTTTGACCGCGTGTTCGTTAACCGTTTTGAGCGTCGTAAAAATTTCTAACGCATCTCGTTATTATTTTTAAGATCGTAAATTTATTATTTTTATGAATGTCGTCATTTTGTTCCTTGTCTTGAGCCGGATTCGTTTTTTAAAATGTACACATTTTATTATATATTTTAAACCAAGAAAAATGTAATGAAAAAAAAAATGGTCTCGGTAGTGTAATCCCGAGCCACGCTTGTCGGGTTTTATTTTAGTAAAAGTTGGCGTGTCAAAAATCTAAAGATAGAAAACAGGGGAGGACCATTCTTGCCAACTAGCCAAAAGTACAAGCACATATATATGTGTTTACTTCTCATTTTTCATAACAAAAACGCACACACAACTAGAAATCCTTTCCCACTCTCCACCATGGCAGTCGGCCACCATCACTCCACCACCACCGGAAAAGTTTTCCGGTCACCGAAAACCGCCGTGTCGTCGGAAAAAGTCACATGCATTCCGATCAACCTATATTTTCCGAATCCTCTCTTCATTTCCTACACATCTACGCAATAAAATAACACATGCAATGAGTATTTTTCAAGTTAGAGTTCGGGTTAGTTTCAAGTCATTTCGGTTGAGAAGTGGGTTTATTAAGGCATTGTGAGCATTCTTTTATATTTTTGTTTCGTTTGTTTCGTTCATTTGAATTAATTTTGTTCGTTGTATGTGATGAAATCCGATGGGTATTGCGGTAGACTAGATTAAACAGGATATTGGAGATGTTATTTAGGCTAGATAATGGTGTCTTAATGATTTTTGGAAGTCAAAATTGGGGTTTTGATGAGTTTCAAAAGAAGTAAATTCGAACAGAAAGTTCGACAGGCCGTTTAGGTGTCAAAAATATTTTTTATCTAAATTTGTGCTTTTGAATATAATAAAGTTTTCCGAGACGATCATTTTGATATAAGATAGAGCTTCTAACTCCTAATAACGAAGAAGTTCGGTGAAAACAAGTTTAGAAAAACTAAAAACTTCAATCGGCTATTTATGCTTATTTCGGTTGCTGATCCGATTTTCAACAGCCGTTTTGAGCACTTTCGAGTCCGTTTCAGCCTTCGGCGAAACACGAAAGTTGTCCGAAATGACATTTTCTATAAAATATCGTTTTGGTCAAAGTCGTGAAAATGAGATATAATAAGTTAAAATCGAATGTCAAACTTTTGCATATTTTATAAAAATATATTAAGTTTTAGCAGATTCTCGTAAGGGCATTTTGGTCATTTTCTATCGAGATTCAAGTCTCGTCTAAAACTAAAAAGTTGTTCGGAATATCGTTTCGCATAAATTTACTTTAAAACCCGAGTCATGAAAATGTGATCTAGTGGGTCGTTTTGGTCGGGTCAGACTTATAAAATAAATATATTTTATAAAAGTCAAACGTAAAAGTTAACGGATATTTTAATTAGTAATAACGCGTTTCAAGTAAGATTTTGAGTGATAAAATAATATCGATTAATATACTATTGTAAGTAATTATTTTCGAGACCGATTGATCGATTCTAAAAATGGAAAGTATAAAAAATAGTAACTTTCTAAAAATAGAAACTTACCGAATATAGAAAGGTTTCAATAAAGTGAAATGGTATATGATTAGATGGAAAATAGTGTATAAAAAATATACTAAGTGTTAGGGTTTAGGGCGCGCAAGTGGATTTCTCATCACATATATGTATATGCGTATATATAAATATATATATGTTTTCGTCGTAACGATGTACGCATCGTTGATTGTATTTTATACGTATTGTAATCGAGCAATATAATAATAGGTCGTGGACGAGATCGTTGCTGCTTCGTTTGTGATATATTCGGTTTATTTGATCGAGATTGTTGATCAAGGTGAGTTCATAGCCTCGCATTTTAATACTTTAATTGTTTTATAAACCCGCAAGGGGGATAACATGCTTGTTTTTAAAAATAGAACACAAGGGACCCGAATGTATGCTAGTAGCCTTGATTATTATAAGTTAGTTTAACTCGTTGAAGAAAAAGTCTCGCGGAAATCATGAATTGTTAACTACTGGGTAATGGTAGACGCTTATACATGGAATAGTACTATTTGGAGGGTGCCTCCTCCAATCTGTAACAACTAGCTATCGTCTCGTGTCAGGTAATGGCACAACGGATGCGTTGTATAGAGAGTAATATGCACTTAACGAGGGTGTATAGTGGGCATACCTTGTTGGGAAACATAGACACCAACATATTGATATTGTAACGTTCAATGTCATGAGGCTTATAATAATCCCCTATACTTGTGTTCGGAATTTAAATTTATAAACTCTATGGATTCACTCAACATTTTTGTTGACGGTTTAGCATGTTTATCTCAGGTATAAGCTTACTTATATGGATGGGATGAAATGCCGATATCGAAGGATATGAGCTTGGTGAACTTTGTACATTGGATACAATGCTTTCAAAAGACAAATTGTCACTTTGCAACTTAATTGAGAATAAGTTTTATGAAAATTTAGTGGGACCTTGTAACTCTGATCGTTTAATGAAAATTTTATTAGTAAACGTTTCTTTTAAAGTCGTTTACCGTGACTCGTGTGCATGTATTATGAAAGAGCACCCCAATCGTTCTATTCCGCTGTGTATCGCATTTTGGGGGTGTTACAGATTGGTATCAGAGCACGAGTTGTAGCGAACTAAGTCGTTTTACCAAACTTGGACTACAACTGTTTTTGAAAAGTTTCACGAGTCTTTCACTGATTGTTGGGAATTATACTTGAGTTGATAAGACAAAACATATGAAAGATAAAGGACTTAAAAGGCAAAGGAGTAATTCTACCAAGGAATGAAGATTTGGTCAAATATTTTACAAGATAAAGATTAGGAAACATCTTAATGTGGTTTAATGAAGGTTTGGTCAAATATTCTACAGGATAAAGATTAGGAAACATCTTAATGTGGTTTAACGTAATTTAAATAGTTTCCTTATCTATTAATTATCTTCCTTTGTAAGTCATGATCTCTCCCTATATAAAGAGATCATAGACATAGGTTTCTAGTATCCATTCATAGTTAGACTTCTCCAATGAGAGTCTAGACACACAAAGAAATTGTGTGTATTAGTAGTTAGCTAGTTTATTAGTTTATTAGCAGATCAATAAAGAAAACCTTATGATAACATTGATGTTCTTATTTGTTATTCTGATGTGCTTCATGTCATTCAATGTTATTATATCCTAGATGGGCTAAACAATTCTCAACACCTTATTTTATATAATTCATAGCTGGATTTTCCAAGACCATACACACATACCTATATCATATCTAAGATGTCTTAAGTTGTTTGCAAGGGTTGGTTAAAGGTTTACAAGTATTGAAGCAAGTATTGCAAGATTAGGGTTTCTAGTTGGATTAGGGTTTTCTAAGCTTGTAAGCTTTGGTTTTATATCTAAACAAGGGTTTAGATATTGTGATATTCTATCTTACATCACTCTAAGGTTATCTAAAAGCCCTCATCTTTTCATACTTATAATTTTATGTGTATATTAATTTTATATAGCAAAATCACCATTAGGATACTTTTAATCATGGAAAATGAGCATATACTTGTGATTATGGTTTTGTGCGTTTTGCCTGAAAAAAGAGGTCGCTAAATGGCAGATTTGTTAATACCGCTTGTTTGTACCGTCAGTGCTATCCGACATAGCTAGTTTGTACCGCTAGCTTTATCAGATATCGGGTGACTCACGGTTTTGGATCTCGGATAGATGATGAAATTATGGCTCGTTTTGGGGATTATTATGAAGAAAATTAATTATTGCTTATTTGATGTTGTGGTTGTATTTTACAAGTGCGGTTTGTTTCTTACTTTAAAGTCGTGTTTGTAGCAGGACATGACTTTGTTTAAAGATAACTTGTTTTGGTTTGTATGGTGACTGAAGACTTGACGAATTCTAGAAAGGCTTGGGGTTTTTTGTGATTTATAAACTTAGGGTGCTTAATGCTCACATTTGCTATCACTTGAAGGAGTTACGTTATTGTGCTCAGTGTCTCATTATAGAGAATGAGGATTTTGTCAAAGAGATTGCGGTCTGCTTATACATTAGGAGTATGAGTTCAACGTCATGGATAAGTTACAAGATATAAGGCACAAGCTTGGAAGATTCAACTTCTTCATCAAAATCGTTATACTCTATTCTCTTCATCAGTGATCACCACTTGGAGCCGACTGAGTTCGAGATTCAAGAGATGGTTAATATACTTTTCATGGGAAGCTTATTGTTCACATACTTAACCATCTGAGGGGAAGTGTTCACAAGTTGCATATTTACACAAGACCCCTATTTGATGATGACAAAAAGAGGAAGAAATATTGACACAGAAGATTGCGCGGTGAGCATTGGTGATATAGTATGGATTAAGGGGAAGTCTATATCTTTCATATATTTTAGCTTCAGGGGAAGTTTGTGCTTATATGGTTTTGTCATTATCAACTAGGGGAAGATTGTTGGGAATTATACTTGAGTTGATAAGACAAAACATATGAAAGATAAAGGACTTAAAAGGCAAAGGAGTAATTCTACTAAGGAATGAAGATTTGGTCAAATATTTTACAAGATAAAGATTAGGAAACATCTTAATGTGGTTTAATGAAGGTTTGGTCAAATATTCTACAGGATAAAGATTAGGAAACATGTTAATGTGGTTTAATGTAATTTAAATAGTTTCCTTATCTATTAATTATCTTCCTTTGTAAGTCATGATTTACCTATATAAAGGAGAATCATAGGACATAGGTTTCCAGTATCCATTATAGTTATACTTCTCCATGAGGAGTCCAGACACACAAAGAATATGCGTGTTTTGTATTAGTAGTTAGCTAGTTTATTAGTTTATAGTTTATTAGTAGATCAATAAAGAAAACCTTGTGATAACATTGATGTTCTTATTTGTTATTCCGCTGTGCTTCATGTCATTCAATGTTATTATATCCTAGATGGGCTAAACGATTCTCAACACTGATGTCCGATATCCGCGCGCGCAATCGTTCCCGATCCTTAGAAGCTTTATGTGGTATATGTATAATTGCATATTACGTGAGTAACAAGCGGTTGACACTTGGTACAAGTAGTATATATATATTATTATATTATATATAGTATATATATATATATTATATATATATATATACTTTATATATATTTATATACGGGCATTCCTATTCTATATTGTACGGATATATATGTTTCGGATATTCGCTTCTTGCGAAGTGTTTAATTCTTTAAACATTTCGATGCTGATATGTTCAAATTATTTTGATCGTGATGAAAACATCGTTGTCATATGGATTATGTTTGAAACTTTTTGCGCTCTACTTTGTTATCTTTTATTGTATTTAATTCGTTTTGTAGAGTTTGTCGACCCCAATGGGTTGGATTATTGTGCGACTTCGAGTCAATATTTTTTCGTTGGCTTTTAAATAGCATATGTTGTGTCGTAACTATTTGTTTTGAAATATTTCGGTTGATGGGATGTGCGACTTTTTATATGTCACCCATAACCCTTCTTGTTGTGGGAAAAGACAGTTATTACTTATTCTAGCGCTAACGTGTGTCTGGAAACGAACTACCTTGAAGCTTCGAATAAAGTTAGTGTGTGTTGCGTTTGATTCTCTTGTATCGACCTTTAAATGGTTAAGTCTTGAAATGTTTCGGTCTGGGGAACCCATGATGTGAATGCGTTTAAAGAGTTGTTAATTATCGGGTATGGCTTGTATTGGCGTTTTTTTTTAAAGAAGGTAAACGGTTGTCTTGGTCGGATTTTGAAATGAATTTTTGTGGCAGTTTGTAACCAGCAGGTTGTGGGGTTGATTATGAATTATTTTTTGTTGTACGGCACTTGATAAAGCCAATGGACATGTTGGTACATGTCTAGAGTACATGTGTTGAGTTGGGTATAATTTTATCTCCTCTGGATGACAGAGATATCGTCGTTTTTCTAAAACTAGTCAAATCTGGTATACTAATGGGAAAAGGAGTAAAACTACATATTTTTGTAATAACTTTTTCAAAAGAGAATTTAAGGTACTGTAGGAGACATCTTAGGCTATTCACTCCAATTGGTTTCACGTCAAAAGCATTAATAAATTTCAAATTTCGCTTATTTTCGTAAATCTTTGAATAACTTGCACTGATAGGGTATGAGAAAATTTCACAAAAACTAACTTTCTATAAGCTATTCTTTTCCCCACAACGAAAAGTTATGATTCATACTATTTACAATGTCTAAGTCCAAAGACTACTGCATGGAATGAGTTTAGTAGTATTATGGCATCTGCAATTATTTGCTTAGCTACAAACCAAAAGTTCAATTTTTCAAAATACATTTTTAAAAGTATGGTTAGAAACTTAGATAATTTGTCTAGGAAGTTTTTGATGTATCCAAGGTTTGTACAAGTGTTTTTGAATCAACAAGTTGATGGAAGGCCATGTCACACCCCGCCAAGGCGGAAACACGAGGCGTAACGTTATGGATATCATCACAACACAATGGTGTCAACAATAGAGAAACACTAAATGCACAACTAGGTAATAAAGACACAATGTGTCATGACAATACCGAAAACCAAAAGAATGACATCTTGTATTAATGAAATAGGGTCTCACCAATACAAGAACAATATCTCATGATCCTAATATAATCAAATAACATTCAACAAAATCCATGCAATAAACATAAACAAACTCAGGAGCGAACTCCAATGCAATCCTAGCAGTCGCTTTAGCCACTTCTCTTAACCTCAATATTCTCATGAAGCTCACTTGAAAATGATGCTTAAAAATATCAATACAACGGTTGGTGAGAGTCATAGGTTTAAGACACACAAATCAATCCTTAAAAAAAACAAAACAATTTGCTGCGATTAACATAACATATCATGGCAGAACAATTTAAGCTAACTATCACATAGGCTATCATACAACTCACAATCAATCACAACAGGACTGGGTACGGCGTACCCCTCCGATCCAACATACGTTTACTTACGCACCTAAAAGTCACCAGCTAAAGGTATATTTAGGCTGGAGCCCATACCAATTCACTGAGTTGTATCAATCTAATTAACGATGCCGTGAGATGATCTGCCCCATATTAATGATCCTCAACTCAACACAAATATCATGCAAACAACAAGCATATGCAGTACATAATGTCCACACGCAATCAAACACTAATCACAGCAATTCAAACATTTCCAAAAACTCTTAGCATCATTTCCATCCTATTTTAAATCATTAAAAAGAGGACTAGAAAACTCACTGATGCTTGCTTCTCCAAAAGAATCCAACAAAAGTTACTAAACACTTTACGGATTAAATCTAAACAATTAAGCACCAAAAAAGCCATCATCATTTGGCATTGCATCCCCAATATGATGTAATCTCAACTATGAGGGATATCTAAGCTATATACCATAGTTCTCTACTTGATTTTAACCCTTATCAAACTGTCCTCATATGCCATATTACACTTCAATGCTTCCTTTAAATTTTTGGTTTGAGCGATTTTTACTCACTTACACCGTCCTAAACAATACACTTTAAACACTTTTATAATTCAAACAAAAATTCATCATGCTCACATATATGGTGCTATGAACTATATCGCTCTCCCAAAGCATTACCTTTTACAAATACCCTTTAGAAATTCATTAATCCAAAAGGTGTTAGAATTCGGCTCCAAAATCTGACACTACACGTATCGGCACTAGTTGACACTTTAGACCTCATTAGATACTTAGCAAAAATTCAGGATGTCAACACAATATATAAATACGTTCCAGCGTGATTCTTATCTCTAGCTAGATTGTTCTAAGTAGTTTTAGATAAATCAAAACCAAAACTGAAATTCGCACTTGTTTTTACACCATTTAATTTTGTTTAAAGGACCTTTTGACCCACTTTCCGATCATAAAAAACTCACTGAGGAATACTATTATGGAAATTAGACTCTATGAGGTTAATCTCAGTATGTTGTAAGTTGTTTATTTGATCTTTATGGAATGGGTTATGCTCGTTACAAACTGCCTAAAATTCTGCAGTGAATTCGACAAACTAATTCGGGCGATTTCAGTCCTACACTTATGATCAAATCTTCGTAAACCAATTAACACTATGATCAAACAATTATTATTACATTATAAACTTTCAGAAAAATCAAAGCCTAGGGGGAAGGGTTTGGGATTTTGTTTTGTATTTATAGGCTACATATAATGTACTAGATAATCCCTAATTAGTATTAGATATCAATTAGGATTCTTTTTTATTTTTTTCTTTTCTTTTTCCCTTAAATTTTCGTATTTACTATTCATGGCTAAAAAAATATTTTTTAAAATTTTTTTTATTAATTAATTACCTTCAATACCTTAAGTTTTATAAAAACCTAAGCTAATTTAGTAAACCATTTTGCTTGAAAACTACTTTCTAAAAATAACTTTTCATTTCCAAATTCACTTTCTATATATGGAAAGTTTACCAAAAACTCTCTTATTTTAACAACTCATTTCTTTCACAAATGACACGCTTCTCATTTTAATTCATCACATAGGCATCCACATATTAACCAAAACAATTCTCTCAAAATACCCACTCAATTCCATTATCACTATAAGTGATTAAAATGAAATTTCTCCATCAAATAACTCATTTCTCTTAACTTAACCCCCAAAACCTAAACTTATCTTAAATTACTAACAAAAAAATACATATACGTAATAATACTTACACATTTAACACGAAAATGCTCAAATCTCAATAATCATTTCCTTGTCACTCAAAAGTGAACGAAATGAACTCAACCAACTTCATCACCATTCCAATCTCATTGAGATGATCACACTCAATAGATTGATTACCAATACCTCATAAACACATATAAACACACATAAACACATCAAATCACATAAACCATACATTACAACAGGCACCTAAGTCAACACTAACGGTTTGACTAACCTGCTCAAGTCATGGTTGTCACAGTATCCCCTCCTTTAGGAAATCTCGTCCCGAGATTTAACTAGAAGGTTCAACTCTATCATTACCAAACAATTAATCGAGGATACTTATCTTTCAAGTAGTCCTCCTATACCCATGTTAACTCAAAGTTACACTTTGAATTCCAACAATTTACAACCATAACATTCCCATTACGCTTTAACTCCCTTGACCTCATTTGATCCTTGCGTTCCCAAGTAAGCTCAGGACCACGCTTCGAATCCCAACGAACTTTCACTAATGCTATCATACTATACTTTTACTCATGACCTCTCGGTCCACAACATCAACGGTTCCTTGACAAAACAAAGAGTCTTGTCAACCTTAATCTTATCCAACTTCTACAATCCGAATCCAACTGCTAGTGACTTTGCTTACCCCCACAAGGGTGCAATTAGCAACACAACAACCCCAAACGAAAAGAAAACACCAAATCCACATGAGCCTCGCCCGTCCTCGAGGAAATTCCTTAGAAACCTTAAGTTGTGTAACAACATGTTTTATATCTTAACCTCGCAACTCATCAAACAAGAACTGTCTTGAAATTAAGATATAAGATGTTACAAAGCTCAACGTATCTAAAGAATCCACGCAATTTCAGGTTTACTCAAACTTTCAGCACCTCCCAATCCAATTTCCGATACTCGGCTCACAAGACAGAAATTCTCAACCGAACTATAGGCCCAATCCATCCAAGGATCTCAAATGGTCCTACATAACTCGGTTCTAACTTGTCTTTCTTTCCAAACGTACTACACCTCTCCAAGGTGAGACCTTCAACCACCCATAACCTACCAGCATTAATTCAAAAGTTTCTCACTACTACCAAGGTAACTCTTTCGACAATTTGGCTGCCTCAAGCCTTTCCTGTATTACCGCTATCTTGTTGGTTGTTTCATGCACCAAATTCGATCCATTCAACTTACTCTCTCCAGTTACGGCCCATAAAACGGTAACCTACATTCCTTTCCATACTATGTTTCAAATGAAGCACATCCATACTCGAATGATAATCCCCACCTTAGGAAAAACTCATCTTACAAAAATGAGTATTCCAATTACCTCCAAAATCTACCATACTTGTCCTAAGCATAGCTAGGAATGGGGTGACTTAGTCAGTCCATTGACTACACCCAATCGCATCGTATCCACTACTCAAACTTGGTAACTTAGCAATAACAACCTTAGTTATTTTTTTTCCATTTCTACTCGAGTAACTCAGGTTGTAGCAATAATCCTGAAGACCCTTGATACTCAACCATCGATTAGTTAACCTAAAACCACACAACACCGTATCAGCTCCTGGATGGATAGAATACTTTGTCATATACGCCTCTTCAATAGCCAAGGTTTTTACATCTCTCCAAATGGAGGTCCAAACCTTGTTTAACCAATATGAACCACTCTGTATATTTTCACACTCGTTGGTCCAAGCCACGCAACATCTTATGTTGACGCGTTCTATGCTTTGGACATCTTATCTTATACCACCAACATCCTTTTCTCAAACCTAGATCGGATTGTCGTAAATCTACTCATTCTTGCTTCCTTCTTCTTTCCTATTCCACGGTTACAAACATCTACATTGCCTTTCCCAGATGGTCTTGGCCTCAAGAAATCAAACTCACTAAATAACATCCATCCATCATCTTTGCCTCATGTTCAATCCTTCCGATTAAAAGTGTGTTGGAGACATTCATGATCCGTATAGATTACTCTGCATGTCTCGTTCACTTAATGCCTCAAGCATTATATGGCAAAACCTACCACGTTAGTCATACGATCCTTCATAAGAACTTTCAATTGTCGCGACGTACAAGCAATCACCTTCTCCTTTTTTCCAAGCATGCTTCCAAATCCTTACTTCGCGCGTCATAATATACTATGAAATCGTCTGCTCCTTCCGGTAATGCCAAGATCGGCTCATCACCCAATTGATTCCTTCCACATCTAGATAGCTTCCTCTTTGCTCTGCTTCTACGTTGTTGGAAAACTTCATGTACATCTTCTCTTCCTTCAGTGACTCCACGATCATCTTCACGTGCGACTCGTACTCCTCCTTAGACTTCGAGTCGGTTTAAAATATCATTTGTATATATACGTTAACTGGCTTGTTGATATACAGCGCCATGCACACCCGCTCATTAGCTCATGAAAACGTTTGGTGCGCATTTGGTTAACCCAAAAGGCATAGCCGTAACTTCAACATGTCCATTACGCATCCTAAAAACAGTCTTAGCTACTTCATCCTCGTGCACCCTCCATTGGTGACATCACATACGAATTTTCTATCTCACTCTTCTCAAGATAATCTATGCACATTTCAAACTACCCACCTTACTTCCTACCAAGCAATACAGACGCTTCCCACAACAAGTTACCATTCGAACCAACCCTCACCTTGCAACTCCTGCAATCGTTCCACACCTCTTGCCTTTCTAAAAAAAACGTCAAACGACACGAGCCTTCGCAAATCGGCGTCGCTCCTTGTACTAATTCCATACGAAATCCTATTCTACGGCGAGGGGTAAAACCCACTAAGTCCTGATAAACACTTCGAGAAGCTCACATACTACTAAAGTATCACTAAATTTTGACTCATATTCTTTGGTACTCCTACGAGACCTCGCATCCTCTTTAGTTCGTTTTCTCACGAACCTTAAACACTTTTTAGCTCACTAAGGTATTTTAACTACCTTCTTGTGGCATGCCATCCCAGCCTTATGCCTCAACAACCAATTCTCTCATACGGCTACATCAACGCTCCCATAACTAAGAGGTACTAAGTAAAACGAGAATTCTCAAATTCTAACTTGGAATCGCGAATAATTCTATTCGCTTCGCTACCATCAATCGCACCACTCAGAAGATATGACCTACCATCAACTCTAGAACCACGCCATGAAGAAATACCAAACTTCACATGCACCAATTGGTATGGACCCAAAAATCACACAATCCCAAAAGAAGAAACAACTGAATATAAACATCGACATAACGAACGAACCTCAGACCTAACAAACGCATCAACGATGCTAGAAAAAACAATGATATATTACCACGTACACGACCATTAATTATTTTTTTTTTAAAAGATTAAGAACCTTTGTTCCAAAACCGACTTTTTACCCAAGGAAACTTTCCCTCATAACCTTATACCAATCATTTTAAAATAATAGAATCACCTTAGTTAATAATGCCAATAATTTTAAGTGTAAAAATAAATTTAAATAAAATTTTCATAAAATTATTTTAATTATGATTTTATAAAAGAAATCAAAAGATGGTTAAAACAAATGTGTTGCATTTTATTTATATAATTTATTTCCGAAAGAAGTTTTTAACACTTAAACGATATGATATCGACCACAACAAAATTACTTTGAAAAGGAATTTATGACTCGCAACAGAGACATCATGAGAGCAAAAATAGATCCCAAAATTACATTAGGATTCCTATACAAAATGTTAATTTACTTGAAAAACGACACGGACAGGAACATCTTGCAAACCAAACACAACCATAAGACTCTTCCATACAACTGGATCTTAGAACCAAACAAAAGTAACGTCACCTTTAGACAAAGGAAAAAACAATCAAAACGCCTAACGGAGAAATAGAACACTAGTTCTATGATGGCAACTAAAATCACAACACCTAGCGTTGAATATCTCAAGAAACAAGAGCAAAAACTAACAAACTAAGAATCGCGACGACAACACCAACAGGTATCCGATGTATCCGCAAAACGATAGATGAAAGGAAAACCTTACCATCTACTCAACTCGATCCTATATAATCGCTGAACGGTTAAGAGAAGAATTCTCTAACTACAACATCCCTTCAATAGGATCTCACATCACATCTACACTACCATCTACACAACTATCCAGACTTACATCATTACATAATACATACAAGCAACAATGATCAATGCAATCAAAGTCGCAAGTCCACGTGTGTGACACCTTTATAATTATGTCGCGACCTTAATATAATTGCACCTTTTTGCACACGCGTAACTTACTTTCCAAGACCACAACTCTCAATGATAACACACATCTTACCACATAGCACTTTATACAATCCAAATATAACTCAAACATATAATCCACCACCCCCCCCCCCCCCCCCATACGAAAACATAAACTTCCCCCCAAAAAAAATCGACCAAACGAAACAGAAGTCACATCGTGACCCAAAATATAAAATCAATCCTTGATTATAGCAACGCATCAAGGTAGAAAACGAAATAAACTTATGTTAGGCCTCGCTTGGGTTTGACTTTTCTCTCTCAAAAGTCCCCCAACTCCGCGGGTCCAGTGAGGTAAACAATCTCCCAACGATATCTCCTAGGGGATAGGGAAAGACATGACTAAAACAATAACAAAGGGGTATATACTATTAGATACCCATAATGAAAAAGTATATATTTCATATTATATAGTAGTAATTCAAAATAGAAAGAATTCAAAGCTTTTAGGTAGCGGGAACATACGGTATATACATACTTATGCCCTAAAATACAACTATATGAGGGACCCTTAAGCTATAGTCTAGGTTCAACCACCTAGTTCTCTATAACCAAAGGCCCTGATACCAATCTGTCACACCTTGCCAAGGCAGAAACGCGAGGCATAATGAGAATGGATATCATCACAACACAGTGGCGTCTATATAGAGAATACTAAAATGCATACAAT
Source organism: Tanacetum coccineum (assembly GCA_026074375.1). Taxonomy (NCBI): domain Eukaryota; kingdom Viridiplantae; phylum Streptophyta; class Magnoliopsida; order Asterales; family Asteraceae; genus Tanacetum; species Tanacetum coccineum. Next base: position 12,210 of record BQNB010047748.1, on the reverse strand, counting down.
AAATTAAAGTATAAACACAAAGTGTCATAACAATACTCATAACTAAGCAAAACATAAAATGCGTCTTTATTGATGAAAAGGAAGTTCTCATCAATAAGAGACATGCAACATATATCCATACAATGCTAAACATCCACATATAAACTTCAAGATCATCTTAAGGTCTCTTTCTAGCCACTTCTCACTATCTTAAGAATCCTCATGACTTCACACCTGAAAATGATGCTTAAAACGTCAACACAATGGTTGGTGAGAGTCATAGGTTTAAGACACACAAATCAATCTTTTAAATCCAATTACCGTGATAAATAAAACATAACATAGCAGGACATACAACGTACTATCATACAAGCTAACATGCAATCACATCAATCCACATTGAGACGCTCACGCTCAATCATCACAAACATTGGAACGGAACGTGTTCCCCGATCCACAACAATCCATCAACGCATTGAGACGATCACGCTCAAGCACAAAAATCCATTCACAATAATGAGACGATCACGCTCACTATCAACAACTCATAGTAATAAGATGATCACGCTTACTACCAAACAAATCCATAAATGCCATGAGACGGTCACGCTCAAGCACAACAATCCATACCATAAAAGCAAGTAGCACATAACATACAATAGTCACGTATAGACCATGCATTGTTTAAAACACATTATCACAGTAACTAAAACATTTCAAAACCTCTTTGCATCATTTTCTCCCAATAAAACATAAGAAAAATGGGCTATGAAACGCACCTGATGCTTAGCTTCCCAAAAGATTCCAACAAAAACTTCACAAACACTTCACGGACAATCTAAACAATTAAGCACACAATAAGCTACCATCAATTAGGCATTCAACCCAATATGTTGTATCCTCAACTATGATGGATATCTAAGCTATCTACCATAGCTCTATACTTGATTTAAACCTTTTCCAACTCCTACATATGCTATTTACGCTTCAATGCTACACTTTATATTTTCTGGTTTTGAGCAGAATTTTATACCACGCGTCCTAAACGCACCACTTAAACACTCTCATAATTCAAACCAAAATTCATCATGCTACATATATGTCCTATGAACCTCTCATAGCTCTCTCAAAGCCATTACCCGTTTACAAATACCCTTTAAAAATTCAGTAATCCAAAGTGTCCAAAATTCATCCAGAATCTGACCTTCTAAAAGTATGGCACTAGCTGACCACTTTAGACCTCCTTTCATGCCTAGAAGAAATTTAGGGATGACAAAAAATATATAAAATAACTTCCACGTGATTTTTAGCTTCTAACTAAATGTCTAAGTATTTTTAGAAAAATCAAAACCAAAACTGAAATTCATCACTGTTTTACACACTGATTTTGTAACGCCCTTTTGGCCCACTTCCCGACCATAAAAACTTACGAGTCCAACTTTTCTAGAAATTAGACTCTCTAAGGTTATCTCCAGTATGTTGTAAATTATTTATTTGATAATTTATTATCGAGTTATGCTCGTTACAAAACTACCTAACTTTCTGCAGTGAATTAAACAATTAATTCGGGCGATCTAAACCCTAACGCATGATCAAAACACGTAACCCATTAAACTAATGATCAACCAATCATCATTAAACTATAACTTCCAGAAAATTAAAACCCTAATTTATAACTCCTAATTTATAACCCTAATCCATCATGTTGGATTACTAGAATTGAAAAATTAAAACTAGAATTGAACAAGATTAGAAAATTTACCTTAGCAAAGAAAACCCTAGCTTTTCTTTTTTTCTTCTTCCTTGGATCGGCCAAAATAATGAGGGGAAGGGTTTGGGATTAGTTTGGTATTTATAGGCCACAAGGAAATCCCTAGATAAATCTAATTACAATTTGATTTCAATTCAAACTCTTTTCTTTTTTTTTCTTTTCTAATTTTTGGATTTTACTATTCATGCCTAAAAAAATATTTTTTTTTCTTTTCTTTTATTAATTAATTAATTATCTTTATACCTTAAGTTTTATAAAAACCTAAGCTAATTTGTTAAACCATTTTGCTTGAAAACTACTTTCTAAAAATAACTTTTCATTTCCAAATTCACTTTCTATATATGGAAAGTTTACCAAAAACTCTCTTATTTTAACAACTCATTTCTTTCACAAATGACACACTTCTCATTTTAATTCATCACCTAGGCATCCATATATTAACCAAAACAATTCTCTCAAAATACCCAATCAATTCCATTATCAATATAAGTGATTAAAATGAAATTTCTCCATCAAATAACTTATTTCTCTTAACTTAACCCCCAAAACCTAAACTTATCTTAAATTACTAACATAAAAATACGTATACGTAATAATACTTACACATTAAACATGGAAATGCTCAAATCTCAATAATCATTTCATTGTCACTCAAAAGTAAACGAAATGAACTCAATCAACTTCATCACCATTCCAATCTCATTGAGATGATCACACTCAATAGATTAATTACCAATACCTCATAAACACATATAAACACACATAAACACATCAAATCACATAAACCATACATTACAACATGCACCTAAGTCAACACTAACGGTTTGACTAACCTGCTCATGTCATGGTTGTCACAAATTATAGCAGCATCAACTGTCTCCTCTTTAACATTTTCCATATGATCATCAAGCTCTTCAAAATCCTTATCTATGAAGATTGGTTTTATCTTGTCACTTCTCCTCCCCTGTTTGGATGCATCCTCCTCATCCAAACCATCATCAGAAGAAGTCTAAACTTGTCTGTATTTCCTCCTTCTTGGGTGTGAGGTGCTTAACTTCCTTTTTCTTTCCAATTTCTTGACTCTTTGCTTTAGGTTGAGGATCTCCACAGCTTGAGCATCCTTTTCTTTCTCCAAGTCAAGCACTTGTTTTGACAGTTTTGTACACAGAGTAATCAATTCATCTAGTTTCATCCTACCCTCATCACTTCCAGGTGTGTAACCTCCTGTGAGAGGTGAATCATGGGGTGTAGATGGTACATTATCCGTCAATTCAAAAGTTTATTCCATCCTGCCCTCCCCACTTCCAGATGTGTAACCTTCTGAGAGAGTTGGTTCATTGGACTGTTCAAGTAATCTATCAGACCTATTCTGAGCAGGAGTACCCCCATGGTTTCTTGGTGCTTGGGACTGCCACCTATATCTATTCCCTGAGGAATGTCAACATTAAGCATTGCCGTAGATTGGGTCTTAAAAATGTTATCACTATCTTGTGCTTTGTCTAAGCTAGCATCAGTAGTGATAGCCCTTTCCATACTGTCACCCCCTCCTTATGGACAGCCTCATATACTCTATGGTCTAGAGGCATACTAGTATGAGGTAACTCAGTGTCCTTTTTGGTTCTCTTATGTTTTTTAGTCTTTCTTTTTCTTTGATAAGTAGTTGGAGATGGGGGAATTTGCTCAATGTGAGCTTCATGAAAAATAATTTGAGAGACTGCAGTTTGATGTGCTTCAGTTTAGGGTGCTGCAGTTAGAGATGTTTCAATATGAAGTGATGCAATTTGAGGTTCTGAGACATTTGGTTATGAGGTAGAGGGTGTGGGTTGAGGTTCATGGTGTATTACTAAACCTTCACCCTCAGGTGCTTGGTTTTGCACCAACATAGAGGCAAAAAGTGGAGTAATGGTACCTGAAAAATTGACACTTTTTCTTGCCATATTTAAGAAAACCTTTATAGTATGGCATGGTGTCACATATGTATCATTAAAAGGTTCTGGTAAATCTTTAAGCTAATTATTCAAAAAGAGTTGTAAAAACCTTAGATACATTAAAAACTTCTTTGAATCCAAGTTCCTTAACATACCATCAAAAATTAATTCAGAAAAATTATATTTTTGACCCTTTGCCAAACATATAACTGCTGAAGCCAAATTAGTTGAAAACTCATTCCAACCAGTTGATTTTGAACTTATGCAATGAAGGATGGTACGTATTAGGAATTTCCATTGTGGAGAGAATGAACCTTTTTGAAAAGTAAGTTTTGTTGAAAGTTGTTCATATCCCATTAATGAAAGGTTTTCAAAAATTTCATCATTTGTGAGGCAAGTTACACCATCCTCATCATTAAAGAGAAGATCACTTCTCACTGATGATTCTGACAGTCTTGCCATCAACAATAGCATGTATTTGCTTCACTGAATTGACTGTTTTAGAAGTGGTAGTGTTCTAAAAATGTTCAATATAAGAAGCATAGATTATAGGACATACAGTGAGAGCATAGTTGATTGAACATGTAGAAAGGAAGTCTACTATCTGATGAAACTCTGCATTCTTGTTGGGAATTATGTTTTCCTAACTTAGTACCGCTAGTTATAAAGTTAGTACCGACAGTTATAGTTTGTACTGTTAGTATTAGTTAGTATTAGTTTGTACCTCTAGTACAAAATAGTTAGCACCGTTTATATGATATGCATGAGTTATTATAGGAAAAGATATGCATTATCTTTTATGCTTTTTGTAAGTCGGTTAGGGTTTATCCTTGGTGTATAAAAGGAACCCTACGGCATTAGAGAATACATCTCTCAATTTTCATAGTTAGTAATCTGTAATCTTTTAGCAGATTAATATAAATCAAAGTTTAGTTTTATTCATTGTTCTTCTTAGCAATATAAGTTAGATTCCGCATAACTTATAATTGTTCATAGTCATTTTTTCTCCTGTAGTTAGTGTGGAACTATCCATATTGGCTACAACCCTTAACAGGCTAGAAAGATCTATATTGATTGGGATCAACAAGTGGTATCAGAGCTTGTAGAGAAACTCTGAGTAAGAAGAACCAAAAACCACCAGTTATAAATCTCTACCTTATAAATCTATTCAATGGCTGGATCAGATGATGATGTTCCACCAACACCACCACCACAAACACAAAAATAACAAGCCCCTCACACTGTCTCAACTATAAAACTCCCACTTATTAAAAAGGGAGAATATGACATTTAGGCTATGAAGATGGAGCATTACTTGGCACATACAGACTACCCTATATGGGAAGTCATTCAAAAGGGTAATGGTCCTGTAAGTGTCTTTACAGATACACATGGGGTAATAAAGGTGTTGCCGCCCAAGACTGCTGAAGAAATCTTGGCTAGGGAAAGAGAGAGAAAAATAAGGACTACCTTGCTCATGGCTTTACCAGAAGATCACCTAGCAAAGTTTCACAAGATGACAGATGCAAAAGAGATGTGGGAAGCCATCAAATCTAGATTTGGTAGTAATGATGAATCAAAGAAAATGCAGAAGCATATCTTGAAGCAATAGTTTGAAGGCTTCTCAGTATCAAACTCAAAAGGGCTGCATAAAGGCTATGACAGATTCCATAGTCTACTGAGTCAATTAGAGATACATGGTGCTAGAGTCACTACTGAAGATGCTAATCAAAAGTTCCTCAGATCTCTACCTTCTGCCTGGTCTCAAGTTTCCTTAATCATGAGGACCAAACCAGGAATTGATACTCTCAGTTTTGATGATCTATATAATAATCTTAGAGTCTTTGAGTTAGATGTTAATGGCTCAACTGCATCATCCTCTAGCACGCAGAATGTGGCATTTGTTTTTGAGAACACTAGCAGTACTAATGAAGTTAGTAATGCTTATGGTGGTTTTAGCTCTTCTGGTCATAAACCTTAAAGGGAAGGCTCGTCTTCATATACTGATGATCTAGTATTCTCCTTCTTCGCCAATCAATCCAATGATCCACAACTGGATCATGAGGATTTGGAACAACTTGATGAATTTGATCTAGAAGAAATAGACTTAAAATGGCAGGTGGCCAAGATCTCTATGAGAATTAAGAAGTTCTATAAAAAGACAGGGAGAAGGCTGCATTTTGATGCAAAGGAACCAGTAGGATTTGGCAAATCTAAACTTGAATGCTACAACTGTCATAAGAAATGACACTTTGCCAAAGAATGCAGATCCAAGGGGAATCAAGAAAGTAGGAGAAGAGATGCTTGGAACTCTAGGTATAAAGCTAAAGATAATGGAACAAGACATAGAAAGCAAGAGGAAACCAAAGCTTTGGTAACTCTTGATGGAGATGGTATGGACTGGACCAGTCATTCAGAAGATGAACAAGACAACTATGCTTTCATGGCTTACAGCAGTTCAGGCTCAGACACAGAGGTAACTTCTTGTTCAAAAGAGTGTAAAGAATCTTATGCTAAAATTAAAAAATTATATGATGAACAGAGGGAACAACTTGGTGATGCCAGTATAGAAATACAGGCATATACTCAAGCTTTAAAGAAAGTAGAAGCACAATTAGTTGCTCATCAACAAAATCAACTTTGGTATGAAGAAAAGATTAGGTTTATGAAAATTGATTTAGATGATAAAACTGATGTGCTTACATACCATAAGAAACTATTGGCAGAAGCTGAAAAAGAAAAAGAAGAATTAAAAGCTAAAGTAGAAAAATGGCACAACTCTTCTAAAAGTCTTAATATTCTGCTAAATAGTCAAATGAGTGCTAGGGATAAAGCTGGGCTTGGGTATGGAGATCAAATGAATAAAGGTGTGTTAAGTTATGAAAATGAAGTTTTTGGAAGTTTATTTGACAGTAGGTCTAGTGATATAGAAGATAGTCCTGTGAATGATAGATATGCAGAGGGGATGCATGCAGTTCCCCCTCCAATGACAGGGATCTACATCCCTTCTGGACCTGATAAAGAAATAGATGACTCACAATTTACATATGGTCCAAAGCAATCTAAACCTAGTGAATCTGATGCTAGGAGCAGTGACTTTACTTCTTGTGAATCAAATTCTAGTGAAGAAACACATGAATCTATGCCTGAAACAGTTGTCAATGAACCCACAGTAGTAAGTCAACCTAAAGTTTGGACTGATGCTCCTATCATTGAGGATTATGAATCAGATAGTGATGATCAACATGTGTCTCTACCCTTAAAAGAACAAGAAACACCTAGTTTTGCTAATACTATTAAGCATGTAAAAACTCCTAGGCAAACTGTTAAACAACAAAACACATGTAGTAAGAGTCCTAAACCTGACAAAAAGGATTGTAGTGGTTTAATGTCTAAAAAATTAGGTTTGGGATATGGGTTTACTACAAAAGCATGTTTTGTATGTGGAAGTCTTAGTCATCTTATCAGAGATTGTGATTTTCATGAGAAAAGGATGGCTAAACAGGTTGAACTAAACAAACAAAAGGGTAAAGGTAATGTTCAAAGGGAGAATAAACCAGTTTGGAACAATGTGCAAAAAGTGAATCATAAGAACCAATTTATTCCTACAGCAGTACTAACTAGAACTGGAAAAAATCCAGTTAATACTGCTAGAGCTAGCGATACTAACAATGTTAGTACTGCTAGACATAATTTTAACAGTCAGGCAGCACTAACTAATGCTGCCAGGAAAATTAATACTTTTAAACCTATTGTGAATGAAGTTAGACCAAAAACTATTTTTCATAAAACTCATTCACCTTTTAGAAGGACATTTAATAGAACAACAGCATCAAGAACAAATTTTTCTAATCAAAAGGTTAATACTGCTGAGGTAAAATCAGTTAGTGCTGTTGGGGGAAAATGGGAAACTGCTGTTAAGCCCTTAGCAGGTTGTAATTGGAGACCCAAAAGACATGGTTGGAACAAAGTCTCCAAATACAATGGTGGATCAAATACTAGAAATTGTGTTACTTTTAAAGATCCACTAGGCAGACCCAAGCCCAAAATGGCTTAGGTCCCTAAGAGAATCTAATCTCTCTTATTCAATGTACAGGATTATCCACAAGGAGCTTTAAAGAACAAAAGGATTGTTGATAGTGGATGTTCCAAGCACATGACTGGAAACAAGGCCTACCTTACTGAATATCAAGACTATAATGGTGGACCTGTTGTTTTTGAAGGTAGTAAAGGTTACATAACTGGTAAAGGTAAAATAAAAATAGGAAAGTTAGATTTTGAGGATGTGTGCTTTGTGAAAGAACTACAACATTTCAATCTCTTTTTTTGTGTAACAGATGTGTAACAAGAAGAACAAGGTTCTCTTCACAGACACTGAATGTCCTGTGTTGTCTCCTGACTTTAAGTTACCTGATGAAAATCAAGTATTACTTAGAGTCCCTAGACAAAACAATATGTACAGTTTCAACCTGGAGAACATTGTTCCTTCTGGAGGTTTAGCTTGTTTGATTGCAAAGGCCACTATTGATGAATCTAACAAATGGCATAGAAGGTTGGGCCATGTTAACTTCAAAAACTTAAACAAACTTGTGAAGGAAACCTTGTTAGAGGTTTACCTTCCTAGAGCTTTCAAAATGACCACACTTGTGTTGCTTGTCAGAAGGGAAAGCAACACAAGGCCTCATGTAAGGCTAAATCAGTGAGCTCTATTTGTCAGCCCTTACAGCTTTTACATATGGACTTATTTGGACCTACATCTGTAAGGAGTATAAACCATAAGACTTATTGCCTTGTTATCATAGATGACTTTAGCATGTTTAGTTGGGTGTTCTTCTTAAGAACTAAGGATGACACTAGTGGAATCCTTAAGGACTTTATAAGACAAATTGAAAACCAATTAAACAAAAAGGTTAAAACTATTAGATGTGATAATGGTACAGAATTTAAAAACAGGGACATCATTAAATTCTGTGGGTCAAAGGGGATCAAGAGGGAATACAATAATGCTACAACTCTACAACAAAATGGAGTTGCTGAGAGGAAAAATAGGACCCTAATTGAGGCTGCTAGAACAATGCTAGCAGATTCATTTTTACCTAACACTTTTTGGGCTGAAGCAGTTAGTACTGCCTGTTATGTCCTTAATAGGGTATTAGTGACCAAACCTCATAATAAGACTCCTTATGAGCTTATAACTAGTAAAATACCAATCCTAAGCTATATAAGACCTTTTGGGTGTCATGTAACCATCTTGAATACCATTGACCACCTGGGCAAGTTTGATGGGAAATCTGATGAAGGGTTTTTAGTAGGGTATTCTCTAAATACCAAGGCTTTTAGGGTATACAATTTAGAAACCAAGAGAGTTGAAGAAAACATGCATATAACCTTTTTAGAAAATAAACCAAATGTTGCAGGGAAAGGACCACATTGGCTGTTTGATCTTGATTATTTAACTGATTCAATAAATTATCAGCCTGTGAGATAAGAGAATCAAGCTAACAAACATGTAGGTCCAAAAGAAGCTAATCATAGTGCAGGTACATAATATAATATTGATGTAGGAAATTCTAAAATGGAAGCTGAATCTGCTCAAGACTACTTTGTACTACCAATATGGTCTTCTTATACTTCAATGGTCAAGAGCTCAGAAGCAAAGACTAAAGGTGAAAAGTCTACTAAGAATACTAAGTTAAAGACAAATGAGAAGTCAATAGATCAGGAGGATCAAGCCTTTTTAGATGAGCTTGAGAGGCTTAAAAGTCAAGAAAAGGAGGCTAATGATGCAGCTAAAGCTCTGAGAAAGAAGTTTGCCCAAAATACTGAGGATTTACTTCTTCAAGCAGGAGCTGCAAGAGCTAGCAGTACTAACATAGTTAATACCGCTAGCATACCAGATAGTACTGCTAGTCCTTCTAGTGGACTATCCTTCACTCATCTAACCAATACTGACCAAGATGATTCAGAAATACCTGATCTTGAGGATAGTTATGACAATCCTAATAATGGTATTTTTACCAATGCATCTTATGATGATGAGGGTGCAGTGGCTGACTTCACAAATTTAGAAACAGTTGTGAATGTTAGTCCTATTCCCACATCAAGGAACAACTCTATTCATCCTTCAACTTAAATTCTTGGAGATCCTAAATTAGCAGTTCAAAAAAGGAGAAAAGTTAACAAAAGTTATGGAGCCCATGCTTTTATAAGTTATATTCAAAAGCAGAGAAGAAATAATCATAAGGATTTCCAACATTGCTTATTTGCTTGTTTCTTGTCTCGAATTAAACCCAAGAAGATATCTGAAGCACTTGAAGATGAAAGTTGGGTTGATGCTATGCATGAAGAACTACTACAATTCAAGATTCAGAAAGTTTGGATTCTTGTAGATTTTCCTCATGGGAAGAAGGCAATTGGAACAAAATAGGTTTACAGAAATAAGAAGGATGAAAGAGGTGTTGTGGTTAGAAATAAGGCAAGGTTGGTTGCCCAGAACATAGGCAAGAGGAAGGGATAGACTATGATGATGTTTTTGCTCCTATGGCTAGGATTGAAGCCATTAGGATCTTTTTGGCCTATGCTTCTTATATGGGATTCATAGTCTATCAGATGGATGTGAAGAGTGCCTTCCTGCTTGGCACAATTGATGAGGAGATTTATGTGTCTCAACCTCTAGGGTTTGTAGATCCTAAGTGTCCTAAGAAGGTCTACAAAGTTGTGAAAGCTTTATATGGTTTACATCAAGCTCCTAGAGCCTAGTAAGCTACTTTATCTACTTTCTTGTTGAAGAGTGGATATAGAAGAGGAACTATTGACAAGACTCTTTTTATCAAGAAGGACAAAAATGATATCATATTGGTACAAGTTTATGTGGATGATATTATTTTTAGGTTTACAAAGAAGTCCTGGTGTGATGAGTTTGAGGCATTGATGAAGAGTAGATTTCAGATGAGTTCTATGGGAGAACTCACCTTCTTTCTTGGATTGCAAGTCAAATAGAAAGAAAATGGTATTTTTATAAGTCATGATAAGTATGTTGCAGAAATCATGAAGGAGTTTTATTTTGCTAGTGTAAAGACTGCTAGTACACCAATAGAGACCCAGAAGCCTTTGGTCAAGGATGTGGAAGCTACTGATGTGGATGTACACCTTTATAGATCTATGATTGGTTCTTTAATGTACTTGACTGCTTCTAGGCCTGATATTATGTTTGCAGTCTGTGCTTGCTTAAGGTTTCAGGTAACTCCACAGACCTCCCATCTCAATGATGTTGAAGAGACTCTTTAGGTACCTCAAAGGCAAACCCAAACTAGGCATTTGGTATCATTTGACCTAGAAGCCTACTCAGATAGTGACTATGCCGGAGCAAATCTTGACAGGAAATCCACAACAGGAGGTTGTCAATTTCTTGGCAGGAGACTTATTTCATGGCAATGCAAGAAGCAAACAATTATGGCTACTTTTACTACAGAGGCAGAATATGTTGCTGCTGGAAATTGCTGTGGACAAGTTTGTGGATTCAAAATCAAATGTTAGACTATGAGTTCAATTTTATGAACACAAAGATCTACATTGATAATGAGAGTACTATATGCATTGTAAAGAATCCAGTATTTCACTCCAAAACAAAGCATATTGCAATTAGGCACCACTTCATTAGGGATGCGTATGAAAAGAAACTTATCCAGGTGCTAAAGATTCACACTGATGACAATGTAGCTGATCTTTTAACAAAATCTTTTGATGTCAGCAGGTTCAACTTCTTGATTGTTAACATTGGAATGATCAATCAATAGGCTGCATTAGTTAAGGGGAGGCAATATGATTTGTTGTACAGTTTGTATGAAGTGTTTTGCGAGCAAAAGGATCTTGATCACGGTGATGTTTTTCATAGAGTTGTTTGGGTTTTAGAGAGTCTTTAGAAAGAGATATCGATGGTACTGAATAACTCTTGTTGCCAGACTTTCTCATTATTTGGTTGACAAAAGTTAGTACCGATAGTGCAAAGTTAGTACCGAAGGGCAAAGAAAGTACCGCCATAAAGCCGTTGAAGAAAATACCGCCAATGGTCTAAAGTGTAAATTGTAACGGTTTCTTTGCTTTTGGGTTTGTCCAACCTATATAAACCCATCTCAATTGCATAATTTACTCACGTAATCTCTCTTACTCACTCTTTTCTAACAAACCCTAATCTGCTCATCACCGACGATCATAAATTCCACACCTATGGCTGTTCTTGAATCTTGTGCTAAACACAACATGGTTGCTTACTTGGAAAAGACTGATGGGAATGCCAATTTTCATGAGATTATAGACTTTCTTACACGAAGCTCCATTCACTATGCTCTCACTGTAAGTCCTGTAGTCTCTACTACATTTGTTGAACAATTTTGGATGTCTGCTAAATCCAAAATAATCAACAATGTTAGATATATTACTGCCAAAGTAGCTGGCAAGCCTGTGAATATCTCAGAAGCATCAATAAGAAGTGATTTTTTTATGATGCTGATGGGATAGATTCTTTGCTAAATT
>BQNB010047747.1:0-42934 GCA_026074375.1 Tanacetum coccineum | reverse complement strand
GTTTTCAGAAGTGTTGTTAGTTAATAAAATTGGTTAGTTAGAGCTTAGATTTGAGCTAGAGTTGAGTTTCAGCAAAAAGTAAAAAATGCAAAAAAATATAGGTGTGGAGGGACTCGACACCTCTCGCTCATAGTGCTAGTGTGTTACCTATGTGCTATGAGGCATTTTCTTGTTAGTCCTATACATAGTTTAATAGATAAATAGCAGTTTCTCTTAGCTTATTAGGTTTTCCTAGTCAATCAACTTAATTGACTGCTTATAAATAAGTAGATTTTAGGGATTTTTGGGTTTTTAAGTTTCTACATCCTTTATTAACTTTCCAGAATTGTTATATAATTTTTCTTAATAGTTTACTATTTTTAAATAATTTTTGTTTTCTTAAAATGATTAAAATAAAAAAAAATTCTTTTTCTAAAAATCATTTTTATTCTTTTAGCATCTAGGAAAATTAGTTTGGCCCTTTTTAGGTTCATTTTTGCTCAATTAGATTTTAGTGTATGTTTTATTCATCCCGTTAACGTTTTTTGAGCATATTCTTGTAATTGATTTTTATGTGCCTTTATTTGCTCACTAATAGGAATTAGTTTACGAAATCAAAAATCTTATCACGATTCAAATCATTGTCCAAATAATAACGGGGTTTCAATTCATAATTCTTGGGGTATAAACGACCCGGTGAACACTTACCGGTTAATGTACGATATTTTTGTGTGATTTTTCTAATTACCTTTTTCCTAAAGGGTAGTTTTGGAATTTCAATACTTTCATATTATACGTATATAATTGAGACGGATCAAGAAGAATCTAATAAAAGTGAAGTTGAATCTTGGGGAAAAGATGAAGATGACAGCAATAATGATCATGACTCTAGAAGTGAAGGAAGTGATCAAGAGTGAGATACTAGTGATGACAATCCCAATCTAACAGTGAAAAAAGGTCGAATTCCAGGCATGAAACTGATGAGAATGAATCGGGGTCTGAATCTGATCAATAGGAAAATGAAGAAGAGATTGAAGATGATGAAGAAGAGAGGAGGACGAGTTTGTTAAAACCCCGTCCAACGATACTGATGATGAAGATGAAACAAAGATTAAAGATAAAGTTGAAGGTGAAGAAGATGAAGGAATAGATTATACCACCAATCAGTTCGATGATGATGTGGATTTAAGGATGAATGAACCAGTTACTACAGATGAAGGGTTTATTCAAAAGGAGGGTACCGATGCTGAAATGATTAACGTCCAACAAGGGAATGAAAATCTGGAGATCTCAATCAGTCAAGTCATATAAGATGCTTATGTGACACTTTCTACTGTTCCAAAGAAGACTGAAGTTCCAGTTACTAGCTCTTCTCACTCATCCGACTTGGCATCTAAATTCTTAATTTTTTCAGATATTCCCCATACAGATGCAGAATATTTTTCTCTAATGGATGTTCTGGATCATCATGAAGTACCTAGCAATCAAACACCCACACCCCTTACAGTACCTGTTTATGTTATCTTTGATTCTTCATATGTATACTCCATAGTCATCCCACAATCATTACAATCCCTCACTCCTCAAGCACCACAATCAACACCAACACCACCACCAATAACTAAAGCAACAATTCCTCCATCTGAACTTCCAAATTTTGCATCCATCTTCCAATTCAACAACAGAGTCACAGCATTGGAAAAAGAAGTTATTGAACTCAAAAAGAATGATCCTCTCAACACTTAAGTGACTGCTCTAGTTGATGAACATCTAGACTCAAGACTAGGAGCCACCAGAGACGAATTAATGAGCTACCTTAAGTGAATGATCCTCTCAACTTTCGTCCATAAATGTTGTTTATCACTAACCCATTTATGCAGATTTACTGACGGTGGTAGTAGATTCCTGATGACGAGTCGAAGCCAATACCACATGCTCATACTTGACCAACAAAAGTAAAGACATCATGAAAGCTCAAGTACATGTTTCAAGACTTCCGCTACTCTGATACCGTACGACTTTCTTGAAGTGACGAAGTGTTAAAGTCAAAGAATTTCAAAGAAGTTTCTGTCACTTTGATACCGAACGTCTTTCTCGAAGTGACGAAGTGTTATAGTTAAAGATTTTCAAGAAAGATGTCTTATTCAAGCTTTTAAGACGAAGAAACAACATCAGTATGACCATGTCGGTCCAGAAGTCACAAGATCACAAGAAGGCAAAAGATCACAAAATGATGATATGAGATTATGCTTGGTTGATGATCTTTGTTGGGAATTATGTTTTCCTAACTTAGTACCGCTAGTTGTAGTATAAAGTACAGACAGTTATAGTTTGTACTGTTAGTATTAGTTTGTACCGTCAGTATAAAATAGTTAGTACCGTTTAATAGTTAGTACCGTTTAAGAGATATGCATGAGATAAAGTAGGAAAAGATATGCATTATCTTCTACGCGTTTTGTAAGTCTGTTAGGGTTTATCCTTGGTGTATAAAAGGAACCCTACACCATTAGAGAAGATATCAATCCATCTCATCACATCTCTCAATCTCATAGCTAGTAATCTGTAATCTTTTTAGCAGATTAATACAAAAGTTTAGTTATTAATATTCATTGTTCTTCTTAGCATTATAAGTTAGTTTCTGCATAACTTATAGTGTTCATAGTCATTGTTTTTCTGTAGTTTGTGTGAATATCATATTAGTAACAACCTTAACAGGCTAGAAAGATCTTATTGAATAGGGATATACAAGTGGTATCAGGAGCTTTGTAGAGGAACTCGAGTAAGAAGAACCTAAAACCCTCTAGTTATAAACCTCTACCTTACAAAATCTTTTTTAATGGCTGGCTCAGATGATGAGGATTCCCCCCACAACCACACCACCCAAAACATACACCAACACAAAAGCCCCACAACACTGTCTCAACATCAACTCCTATTCTTAAGAAGGGAGAATATGATATATGGGCTATGAAAATGGAACATTATTTGGCTCATACAGACTATCCTATCTGGGAAGTCATTCAAAGAGGCAATGGTCCTGTGAGTGTCTCAACTAATACAAATGGTGTAATAAAGGTTCTGCCTCCCAAGACTGCAGAAGAAATTTTAGCCAAAGAAAGAGAAGCAAAAAGCAAGGACCACCTTGCTTATGGCTTTACCTAGAAGATCATCTTGACTAACTTTCACAAAATGATGATGCAAAAGAAGATGCAAAATATATTCTAAAGCAACAGTTTGAAGACTTCTCTGTATCTAACTCAGAAGGGTTGCATAAAGGCTATGATAGGTTTCAGAGTCTTCTGAGTCAACTAGAGATTCATGGTGCAGGAGTCTCCACTGAAGATGCAAATCAAAAGTTCCTTAGGTCTTACCTTCTGCTGTACTCAAATTTCCTTAATCATGAGAACCAAGCCAGGAGTGAACAGTCTCAGTTTTGATGATCTGTAATAATAACTTAGAGTTTTTGAGCCTTGATGTTAAAGCTCTACTGCTCTCTTTCGAGCACGAGAATGTGGCATTTGTTTCTGAGAAACACTAGCAGTACTAATGAAGTTAGTACTACTTATAGTGCTTCTAGCTCTTCTGGCCATAACCCCCAAAGGGAAGGCTCTTCTTTATACACTGATGAACTCATGTACTCCTTTGTTGCTAATTAATCCATTGGTCCACAATTGGATCATGGGGATTTGGAACAACTTGATGAGTTAGATTTTATGAGAAAATTTGATTTTAAAAATGGCAAGTGGCCATGATTTGTATGAGACTAAAGAAGTTTTACAAAAAGACAGGAAGAAAGCTGCAGTTTGATGCCAAGGAACCAGTTGGCTTTGATAAGGCCAAAGTCGAGTGCTATAATTATCACAAGATAAGGCATTTTGCCAGAGAATGCAGATCTAAGGGGAATCAAGATTGTAGGAGGAGAGATGCTAGATACACTGGGTACAAAGCTAAAGACAGTGGAAGGAGACCTGGAAAATAGAAGGAACCTAAAGCTTTGGTAACTCTTGATGGAGAAGGTGTTGATTAGACCAGTCACTCAGAAGATGAGCAAGAGAACTATGCTTTAATGGCTTACAGCAATTCAGGCTCAGACATTGAGGTAACTTCTTGTTCAAAAGAGTGTAAAGAATCTTATGCTAAACTTAAAAAATTATATGATGAATAGAGGAAACAACTTGGTGATGCCAGTATAGAAATTCAGGCATATACTCAAGCTTTAAAGAAAGTAGAAGCACAATTAGTTGCTCATCAACAAAATCAACTTTGGTATAAGGAAAATATTAGGTTTATGAAAATTGATTTAGATGATAAAACTGATGTGCTCACATATCATAAGAAACTATTGGCAGAAGCTGAAAAAGAAAAAGAAGAATTGAAAGCTAAAGTAAAAAATGGCATAACTCTTCTAAAAATCTTAATATTCTGCTAACTAGTCAAATGAGTGCTAGGGACAATGCTGGGCTTGGGTATGGAATTCAAATGAATAAAGGTGTCTTAAGTTATGAAAATGAAGTTTTTGAAAGTGTGTTTTATAGTAGGTCTAGTGATATAGAAGATAGTCCTGTAAATGATAGATATGCAGAGGGGATGCATGCAGTTCCTCCTCTAATGACAGGGATTTACATCTCTTCTGGACCTGATGTTGAAATTAATGAGTCTCAGTTTACATATGGTCCAAAGCAATCTAAACTTAGTGAATTTGATGCTAGGAGCAGTGACTTTAATTCTTGTGAATCCAATTCTAGTGAAGAAACACTTAAATCTATGCCTGAACCAGTTGTTAATAAAACCAAAGTAGTAAGTCAACCTAAAGTCTGGTCTGATGCTCCTATCATTGAGGAGTATGAATCAGATAGTGATGATGAACATGTGTCTCTACCTACAAAAGAACAGGAAACACCTAGTTTTGCTTTTGTTAAAATTACTGTTAGCAATGTAAAAAATTCTAGGCAAAACGTTATAGAACCAATACACATGTGAGTTTAAAGTCTAAACCTAACAAACCCTAGAGTTTGGATTGTTTTTAATGTCTAAAAAAATAGGTTTGGGATATGGGTTTACTAAAAAGGCATGTTTTGTATGTGGTAGTTTTAGTCATCTTATAAGAGATTGTGATTTTCATGAGAAAAGAATGGCTAAACAGGTTGAATTAAACAAACAAAAGGGTAAGGGTATTGTTCAAAGGGAGAATAAACCAGTTTGGAACAATGTGCAAAGAGTAAATCATAAGAACTAATTTGTTCCTACAGCGGTACTAACTAGAACTGGCATAACATAGTTAATACTGCTAGAGCTAGCGGTACTAACCAAGTTAGTACTGCTAGACATAATTTTAACAGACAGGCAGTACTAACTAATGCTGCCAGGAAAGTTAATAATGTTAAACCTATTGTGAATGATGTTAGACGCCAAAAACTTGTTTTTCTAAATCTCATTACCTATTTAAATGGTATTTCAAAGTTACACACCAACAACAAAAACAAATATTGCAAATCAAAAGGTTAATACTGCTGGGGACAAAGCAGTTAGTGTTGTTGGGGGCATTGGGAAAACTGCTGTTAAGCCCTCAACAGATTATGTTTGGAGACCAAAGAGGACCTATTTGAATAAATTCTCCAAATACAATGGTGGATTAAATTCTAGAAAGTTTGTTAATTCTGAAGATCCACTAGGCAGACCCAAGCCAAAAATGGCTTGGGTCTCTAAGTGAAACTAATTTCTCTTATTTTTCATGTGCAGGATGTTCCACATAAAGCTTTAGAGAATAAAGGGATTGTTGATAGTGGATGTTCCAGTCACATGACTGGAAACAAGGCCTATCTTGTGAATATCAAGGACTATAATGGTGGCCCTATTGTTGGCTTTTGGAGGTAGTAAAGGGTACATATGGCAAAGGTAAATAAAAATAGGAACTGTTAGATTTTGAGGATGTGTGCTTTGTGAAAGAACTACAACATTTCAATCTTTTTCCTGTGTCACAAATGTGTGACAAGAAGAACAAGGTTCTCTTCACAGACACTGAATGTCTTGTGTTGTCTCTTGACTTTAAGTTACCTGATGAAACTCAAGTATTACTTAGAGTCCCTATACAAAACAATATGTACAGTTCAACCTAGAGAACATTGTTCTTTCTGGAGGTTTAGCTTGTTTGATTACAAAGGACACAGTTGATAAATCTAACAAATGGCATAGGAGGTTGGGTCATGTTAATTTTAAAAACTTAAATAAACTTGTGAAGGGAAACCTTGTAAGAGGTTTAGCTTCAAAGATTTTTCAAAATGACCACACCTGTGTTGCTTGTCAGAAAAGAAAGCAACACAAGGCCTCTTGTAAGGCCAAATCAGTAAGCTCTATTAGTTAGCCCTTACAGCTTTTACATATGGACTTATTTGGACCTACATCTGTAAGGAGTATAAACCATAAGACTTACTTCCTGGTTATCATTGATAATTTTAGCAGGTTTAGTTGGGTGTTCTTTTTAAGAACTAAGGATGAAACTAGTGGAATCCTTAAGGACTTTATAAGACAAATTGAAAACCAATTAAACAAAAAGGTTAAAACTATTAGATGTAATAATGGTACAAAATTCAAGAATAGGGACATGATTGAATTTTGTGGGTCAAAAGGGATCAAGAGGGAATACAGTAATGCCAGAACTCTACAACAAAATGGAGTTGCTGAAAGAAAGAACAAGACCCTTATTGAGGCTGCTAGAACTATGCTAGCAGATTCATTTTTACCTAACACTTTTTGGGCTGAAGCAGTTAGTACTGCTTGTTATGTCCTTAATAGGGTATTAGTGACCAAGCCTCAAAATAAGACACCTTATGAACTTATAACTGGTAAAATACCAATCATAAGCTATATAAGACCTTTTGGGTGCCATGTGACCATCTTGAATACCATTGACCACCTGGGCAAGTTTGATGGGAAATCCGATAAAGGGTTTTTAGTAGGGTATTCTCTAAATAGCAAGGCTTTTAGGGTATACAATTTAGAAACCAAGAGAGTTGAAGAAAACCTGCATATAACCTTTTTAGAAAATAAACCAAATGTTGTAGGGAAAGGACCAAATTGGCTGTTTGATCTTGATTATTTAACTGATTTAATGAATTATCAGCCTGTGAGATTAGAAAATCAAGCTAACAAAACTGCAGGTCCAAAAGAAGCTAATCATAGTGCAGGTACACAAGATAATATTGATGCATAAAATTCTAAAATGGAAGCTGAATCTGCTCAAGACTACGTTGTACTGCCAATATGGTCTTCTTATACTTCAACTGTGAAGAGCTCAGAAGTAAAGAATGAAGGTGAGAAGCCTAATAAGTCAAATGAGAAGCTAGTAGATCAGGAGGATCAAGCCTTTTTGGAGGAGCTTGAAAGGCATAAAAGTCAAGAAAAGGAAGCTAATGATGCAACTAAAGCTCTTAGAAAGGAGTTTGCCCAAGATACTGAGGATTTGCTTCTTCAAGCAGGAGCTGCTAGAGTTAGCAGTACTAACACAGTTAATACCGCTAGCACACCAGTTAGTACTGCCAGTCCTTCTGGTGGACTATCCTACACTGATCTAACCAATTCTGACCAAGATGATACTCAAATAGCTGCTCTTGATGATAGTTATAACAATCCAAATGATGGTATTTTTACCAATGCATCTTATGATGATGAGGGTGCAGTGGCTGACTTCACAAATTTAGAAACTATTGTGAATGTTAGTCCTATTCCCACTTCAAGGATTCACTCTGTTCATCCTTCAACTCAAATTCTTGGAGATCCAAAATCTGCAGTTCAAACAAGGAGCAAAGTGAACAAAAGTTCTGGAGCCCATGCTTTTGTAAGTTATATTCAAAAGCAGAGAAGAAATAATCATAAAGACTTCCATCATTGTTTATTTACTTGTTTCTTGTCTTAAAATGAACCCAAGAAGATATCTGAAGAACTTGAAGATGAAAGTTGGATTGATGCTATACTGGAAGAATTACTGCAATTCAAAATTCAGAAAGTTTGGATTCTTGTAGATTTGCCTCATGGGAAGAAGGAAATTAGGACAAAATGGGTTTACAGAAATAAGAAGGATGAAAGAGGTGTTATGGTTAGAAATAAAGCAAGGTTGGTTGCCCATGGACATAGGCAAGAGGAAGGGATAGACTATGATGAGGTTTTTGCTCCCATGGCTAGGATTGAAGCCATTAGGATCTTTTTGGCCTTTGCTTCTTATATGGGATTCATAGTCTATCAGATGGATGTGAAGAGTGACTTCCTTTATGGCACAATTGATGAGGAGGTATATGTGTCTCAAACTCCAGGTTTTGAGACCCTAAGTGTCTCAGAGGTCTTCAAAGTTGTGGAAAGCTCTCTCTTGGTTTCTATACCAAGCTCCCAGAGCCCTGGTTTTGCTACTTTATTACTTTCTTAAGAAGGTGGATACATAAGAGGAACTATTGACAAGACTCTTTTTATTAAGAAAGACAAAAATGATATCATGTTAGTCCACGTTTATGTGGATGACATTATTTTTGGTTCTACAAAGAGATCTTGGTGTGATGAATTTGAGGCATTGATGAAGAGTAGATTTTAGATGAGTTCTATGGGAGATATATATAATGGGAGAGCTCGCCTTATTATTGGATTACAAGTCAAACTGAAAGAAGAAGAAGTGGTATTTTTATAAAGTCAGGATAATATGTTGCAAAAATCCTAATGAAGTTTGATTTTGCCAGTGTAAAGACTGCTAGTACACCAATTGAGACTCAGAAGCCTTTGGTCAAGGATAAAGAAGCTACTGATGTGGATGTATACCTTTATAGATCCATGATTGGCTCTTTAATGTACTTGACTGCTTCTAGGCCTAAATATTATGTTTTGCAGTTTATGCTTGTTCTAGGTTTCAGTAACTCCAAAGGACCTCCTATCTAACCTGCTGTGAGAGAAATCTTTTAGGTAGCTGAAGGGCAATCCCCAAACTGGGGCCTTTGGTATCCTAGTGTGTCATCATTTGACTAGAAAGCTTATAAGATAGTGACTATGCTTAGAGCAAATCTTCATAGGAAATCCACAACAGGCGGTCTGTCAATTTCTTGACAGGAGACGTTATTTCATGGCAATGAAAGGAAGCAGATAAATTTGTGGCTACTTCTACTACAGAGCAGAAGATGTTGTGTGCCAATGCTGTGGGCAAGTTTTGTGGATTTCAGAAATTCAATATGTTCGGACTATGGGTTCAATTTGATGAACACAAAGATCTACATTGATATTGAGAGTACTATATGCATTGTAAAGAATCCAGTATTTCACTCCAAAACAAAGCATATTGAAATTAGGCATCACTTCATTAGGGATGCTTATGAGAAGAAACTTATCCAGGTGCTAAAGATTCACACTGATGACAATGTAGCTAATCTTTTAACCAAAGCTTTTGATGTTAGCAGGCTCAATTTCTTGATTGTTAACATTGGAATGATCAATCAATAGGCTGCATTAGTTAAGGGGAGGCAAGATGATTTGTTGTACAGTTTGTATGGAATGTTCTGCGAGCAGAAGAATCTTGACTATGGTGATGTTTTTCATAGAGTTATTTGGGTTCTAGAGAGTAATTGGAGAGAGCTATCGATGGTACTAAAGAGCTCTTGTTGCCAAACTTGTTCAATTTTTGGTTAACAAAAGTTAGTACCGATAGGCTTATAGTTAGTACCGACAGGCAAAGTTTGTACCGCTATAAAGACGTTAGAGAAAATACCGACAAGGGTCTAAAGTGTAAATTGTAATGGTTTCTTTGATCTTGGGTTTGTTCAACCATATAATACCCATTCTCATTGCACCAATTTACTCACATAATATCCTCTTAATCGCTCTCTTTAAACAACCAGTCAATCTTTTCATCACAGACAAACCCTCAATTCGTCATGAATAGCTGCTCTTGAATCATGCCTAACACAACATGATCGCTTATAGAGAAGAAGACTAATGGGAATGCTGAGTTCCATGGATTATGGGACTTTCTTACACAAAGCTCAATTCACTATGCTGCTCACTGTATAGTCTGTAGGTCTTAATACCTTGGTTGAACAATTTGGATGTTGTGCTAAATCCTAAACAATCAAAATGTTAGTATATTACTGCACGTTGCTGGCAAGTCTGTGACTATTTAGAGGCTCAAATAAGAAGTGATTTCTTTGTGATGATGCTATGGGATGTACTATGAACAATCAGGTATTATTTGAAACTATTCAGCTAATGGGGTTTGAGGGGGACCTAACTGTTTAACATTTAACAAAGCCCTATTTTCACCTCAATCAGTACTAACTATAACTATCGGTACTAAATATTATCACTAACGGTACTAAGTCAGGAATGTATAATTCCCAACAAATATTGCCACAGCAGTGATTTGTTTAGCAACTAATCAAAAATACAATTTTTCAAAATTAATTTTTGATGGTATGATGAGACACTTGGATGCAAAGAAAAAGTTTGTCATGTATCCAAGATTTATTTCATTCTTTTTGGCCACACAGTTAAAGAATGTGCCTGTTCCTTTAGATCACTTCCTTATTAATGCCCTGACTAGTAAGGTTTTTGTCATTTATGGTTAAAAAGGGTAAAAACTTTTTAGGGAATGTCACTCATTATTGACTTTATGTTGGTTAACAACACAGGTATTGAGCTGAAGGTTCAAAAATTACCCATCTGAATCCTAACCCGTACCCTCTCCTCCTCACCCAAGTGAAGACCAACCTGAGTCACAGCCTGACCTATCTCTCAGACCTTCTCATTCAGACCCTATTCCTGATTCCAATCCAGAGGGTTCTGGTGGGAATCATGGAGGTCAGTCATCCAGCGATAGATCCCTATCAGGGAATGAGGATGGCCCAACACTCTAAAGTGTATATGATCTTTGTATTTCTTTATGTAAACAGGTCATAATTCAAGCTAAAGAAATTAAATATTTGAAGGCACATATCAAGAAGCTTAAGAAGCAGGCCAGACCTGTGATCACACACCATAAAGCTTGGATGAAGAGTGTTTCCATGAAGACAAGATTGGCAGGAAAGAAATCTATGCAGAAAAAGTAGATGCAGAAGGAGTCTGTATCCAAACAGGGGAGGAAAACTACTAAATCTAAACCAACTGCACACAAGGATCAAGCTTTTGATGATCCTAATGATTTTGGTCTAATAGATTACATGGAGACTAAGGATGCTCACAATGAAAAGGGAGTAAGTACTGAAGATCAAGTTAGTACCATCAAACCAGATGAAGGTACCGACAAGCCAAAAGTTAGTACCGACAAGATTGATAAAGGTACTGTTGAGCTTAAAAATGGAAATTCAGATGAAAATGCTACTCCAACAGTTTTTGGAGATGATGAAACCATTGCTGAGTTTTTGGTATCCATGAGCCAAAATAAGGCTAAGCAAAAAGGAGTTGAGATTAAAGATGCTGAAGACTCTAATAGACCAAGGCCTACATCAACAAGATCATTGTTAACATTGAAGCCTCTTCCTAAAATTGATCCTAAAGATAAAGGCAAGAAAGTTCTTGAGGAAGAAGCTGAGTCAGATGCTGAATCAGAAGGGGTTAATGAAGCTGAAAGAAAGTTTGCTCAGCTTGCTAATGATGAAGAGATAGCCAGAAAGGTTCAAGAGGAATGGGAAACATAAGAGAACATAAAGTTGGCTGAAGAGGAAGCTACTAAGGTTGCACTTATAAGGGATTATGATGATATCCAGGCTAGAATTAAAGCTGATAGCATTCTAGCTGCAAGGCTTCAAGAAGAAGAGAGAGAAAAGTTCACTATTGAAGAGAGAGCCAAATTACTTCATGATACTATTGCTGCTCAAAGGAGATTTCTTGCACAACAAAGAGCAGCTGAAATCAGAAGTAGACCGCCTACAAGAACTCAGCTAAGAAACCAAATGATGACATATTTGAAGCATGTTGGAGGAAAGAAGCATTCTGATCTGAAGACTAAGAATTTTGAAGAAATACAAGTTTTGTATGAAAAGGTAAAAAGGTCTGATGAAAACTTTATTGCTATTGGTTCTGCTGAGGATGAGAGGCGAATAAAAGATGTGAACAAGAAAGCTACTGGTATAAAGAAGGATGACAGTATTAAAGAGGAAAGTAAAGAAGAAGAAAGTACCAGAAAGAGAAAACTTGGCACTAGGAAAAAGATGAAGTCAAGGAAAAGAAGATTCAGACAAGATACTTCTCAGGATGATCAAACTGATAGTGAGAAAGAGAATGATGAGCTGAGATTATGTTTAACAATAGCTACAGATGAGGACAAGGAGGTGGATTATGAAATACTTGACAAGAAGTATCCTATCATAGAATGGAAAACTGAGTATCTTGGAACTAAACCACAGTTTGATGAAACTAAAAGATTAGAAGAGATTAATCTAAATGTGGTAATTAGAAGCAATGGACAGAGGAGATACTTTAGTACCCTGATGAGAGTGCTTTCAATATTTGATAGAGAAGATATAAATGCTGTATATAAACTTGTGATGGACAGATATCAAGATGAGATACCTGAAGGTTTTGACAGAGTACTTTGGGGAGATTTGATGATTATGTTCAATCCAGATGATGAAGATGAGTTTTGGAACTCACAACATGATTAGAATGTAGTAAGTTGGAAGCTACATAGTTCTTCAGGGGTACATACTTTAATGACTGAGGCAGGATTAGTCATTCATATGCTTGTTGAGAAAAAGTATCCTTTGAGAAAGGAAGTACTGTTGAAATTGCTAAAATTAAAGTTGGAATCTAAAGAAGACAGTACTATGGCATTGGAGTTGATTAGATTTGTCAAGAAGCTAATTGCAGAGTTGGAACCTGAAGACTCTGATGGAAATGAGGAGGATCTTTGAGTGTTGGTTTCAAAACCACACAACAAATGGTCATCAGTTCACCATGTTTAACAGACATAAGAACTGGCTAGTCCATAAGCAAACGGCTTGTGGTAAAGACTTCTCAAATCCATTTATGGTTGACAATTTACCAAAAATTATATGGTTCTTAACTCACCTTGCTTCACAGTAAAGAGTTGGCTAGTCCAGGATCAAACAGTTCCTGGTAAAGACAAATCAAATCTGTTGATAGCTGATAGTTTGCTAAAAACTATATGGTTATCAATGCACCATGTTATGGCAATGAAGCATTGACTAGTCCAAAAGCAAACGGCTTTTGGTAAAGACAAATCAAATCCGTTGATAGTTGATAGTTTACTTAAAACTATAAGGTTCTCAATTCACCTTGTTGTTTACAATGAAGAATTGGCTATCCCAGAGCAAACGGCTACTGGTAAAGGAATATCAAATCCGTTAATGGCTGGTAGTTTGCCAAAAACTACAAAGCCAACTTAGTTGGATGTTGCTGTGTTGCTGAGAAGACATGTTGCTGATAAAGAGGGATAGCTGAAGATGTCAAAATTATCAAAGATCATATCAAGATTTGACAGAGTGTTTGGATACATCCTCCAAGAGTTCAAGAAGAGTAAACGGAAGAAACATGAAGTTAAACAAGTTGAACAATCATGTTTAGGGGAGGACTGCTAGGAATTATGTTTTCCTAACTTAGTACCGTTAGTTATAAAGTTAGTACCGACAGTTATAGTTTGTACTGTTAGTATTAGTTTATACCGTCAGTACAAAATAGTTAGTACCGTTTAAGATATTATGCTTGAGATAAATATAGGAAAAGATATTCATATCTTTTTACACGTTTGTAAGTCTGTTAGGGTTTATCCTTGGAGGTAAAAAAGGAACCCTACCGGCATTAGAACAGAAATCTCTCCACCAAAAAGGCAATCTCATAGTTAGTAAACTGTAATCGTTTTAAGCAATTAAAATAACAATATTTAGTTATCATATTCATTATTGCTTCTATCATATATAAGTTAGTTTCCACATAACTTATAAGTGTTCATAGTCATTGTTTCTCCTGTAGTTTGTGTGGATTTATCCATATTGGCTACAACCCTTAATAGGGTAGAAAGATCTATATTGAACGGGATCTACACCATCAGCTGAGAGTGCATGAGGATGACATTCCAAAGACTGCGTTTAGAACTCGTTATGGACATTTTGAGTTCACTGTAATGCCCTTTGGTCTGACTAATGCACCAGCAATATTTATGGACTTGATGAATAGAGTTTGTAGGCCGTATCTTGATAAGTTTGTGATAGTGTTCATAGACGACATCTTAATCTACTCTAAGACTCAAGAGGAGCATGTAGAACACTTAAGGTTAGTCTTAGAACTGCTCAAAAAAGAGAAACTGTATGCTAAGTTTTCTAAGTGTGAATTCTGGCTAAGAGAAGTGCAGTTTCTTGGGCATGTGATAAATGGTAATGGGATTCATGTGGACCCTAGTAAGATTGAAGCTGTTAAGAATTGGAAAGCCCCTAGAACTCTGATTAAGGTTCGTTTGTTCTTAGGATTGGCTGGGTATTACCGTAGGTTCATTGAGAACTTTTCTAAGATAGCTAAGTCTCTTACTATCTTGACTCAGAAAAGTAAGACTTTTAATTGGGGTGAGGAACATGAATATGCATTTCAGACCTTGAAGGATAAGTTGTATAATGCTCCTGTTCTAGCTCTCCCTGGTGGATTGGAAGATTTTGTAGTATATTGTGATGCGTCCGGGATAGGACTAGGCTGTGTGTTAATGCAGAGAGGTAAAGTGATAGCCTATGCGTCTAGGCAGTTGAAAATTCATAAGAATAATTATACTACCCATGATTTAGAGTTGGGTGCGGTTGTGTTTGCACTTAAGATCTGGAGACATTATCTGTATGGGACAAAGAGTGTCATCTATATACGGATCATAAGAGTCTTCATCATATCTTTAGTCAGAAAGAGTTGAATATGCGACAGCGTCGCTGGATAGAGTTGTTTAGTGATTATGATTGTGAAATTCGCTATCATCCTGGTAAGGCGAATGTGATGGCTGATGCCCTAAGTGGAAAGAATGAGTAAAGCCTAATAGAGTTAGAGCTAATAAATAATGTCCTTCATCAAGTATCAAGGATAGGATACTGACGGCTCAGAAGGAGGCTGTGGATGAATCTGCTAGATTACAGAAAGGTTTGGATGAGATGATTGAACTTAGGAATGATGGAGCATTGTATTACCTAGATCGAATATGGGTTCCTTTAAAGGGTGATGTGAGAACCCTGATAATGGACGAAGCCCATAAGTCAAAGTACTCTGTACACCCAGGAGCTGATAAGATGTATTATGATTTGAGAGATAGGTATTAGTGGCCTGGAATGAAAAGGAATATAGCTGAGTATGTTAGTAGGTGTTTGACTTGTTTGAAGGTTAAGGTTGAGCATCAAAGGCCATCTGGCCTGCTCCAGCAACCTGAGATTCCCATATGGAAATGGGAAGGGACAACTATGGATTTTGTGACTAAGTTACCTAGGACTAGTAGTGGGCATGACACAATCTGGGTCATTGTGGACCGGTTGACTAAGTCTGCTCATTTTCTACCTATGCGTGAGGATTATAAGATGGAAAGGTTGGCTAGATTGTATTTGAATGAGATAGTTGATAGACATGGTGTGCCGATCTCGATTATATCAGATCGTTCACATCAAGGTTTTGGCAGTCAATGCAAGAGGCATTATGAACTCGCTAAAGATAGAGTACTTCTTTATACCCTCGGACCGATGGTCAGAGTGAGCGTACTATTCAGACTTTGGAAGACATGCTTAGAGTGTGTGTCCTAGACTTTGAAGGAAGTTGGGATGTTCATCTTCCTTTGGTTAAGTTTTCGTATAACAATAGTTATCATTCTAGTGTGAGATGTGCGCCGTTTGAGGCATTGTATGGTAGGAAGTGTCGTTCATGATTTTGTAGCTGAGGTTGGGGAAGTCAGATTAGGGACCTGAGTTAGGTGCGAAGAAGAATACTTTAAACGATCTCGCAGATTAAGGATAGACTTAAGGCTGCGCGTGATCATCAGAAAAGTTATGCTGAAAAGAGGAGGAAGCCTCAAGAGTTTAGTGTAGGTGACTATGTCTTGCTCAAAGTGTCGCCTTGGAAAGGTGTGGTACGCTTTGGGAAGAAAGGGAAGTTAGCACCTAGGTTTGTTGGACCCTTTAAGATTATTGAGAAAGTAGGCCCTATGGCCTATCGGTTAGATTTGCCTGAGGAATTGAATGGAGTTCATGACACGTTCCACGTGTCGAACCTTAAGAAGTGTTTGGCTTATCCAACACTAAAAGTGCCTTTGGATGAGATCCGAGTTGATGCTAAGTTTAATTTTGTAGAAGAGCCTATGGAAATTTTAGAAAGAGAGTTTAAGAAGTTGAAGCGTAGTAGGATTGCCATCATCAAGGTTCGGTGGGATTCGAAACGTGGCCCTGAATTCACGTGGGAACGTGAAGATCAGATGAAATTGAAGTACCGCATTTGTTTAGTAATGTTAGTAGTTGAATTTCGGGGACGAAATTCTTTTAAGGGGGGTAGAATGTAACCTTTGCCCTTTTTGTGTTCTGAATATTTCATTAATAATCCTTTGACTATTTGACTTTTGTCAGTTTATTCAGATTTTGTACCATGTTGACGGTGGTGATTTTATGAGATATGTGATGATTTGAGGTTTATTGTGACTAATAATCCTTTTTGAAAGGTATTATTGTGTTATGTGTATTCCGTGTGGTTTGACCCGTGAATTTTGAGCAATGCCGAAAAAACAAGTCCGACACGTCCGTTAATGTCCAAATTGAATTTTAAAGGGTTTAAAGTGTAAATATGGCAAGTGAATACTCTTTTTAAGGTGAATAAAAATGCTTTTTAAACTTGGGTAAATTTTTAAACGGTTTGAGTTTTAACGAGCCTTTTAAGTGATTTCGCACAGAAGAAAGGCCCCTGGACTCCCTTGGATCCCATGGCCGGTATGGTTAGAAAGGAGACAAGGATGCTAAATTCAAAATTTATAGCTCCTTTGTCTAAGAGATGTACACATATAATGCATCACTAGAATTATTTTCATCATAATCCATTCCATTTACAAAAAAATAAAAACACACACTTCTCTTGTGTGTGTATAGTTCGTCCGCCACCTACAACACACACACACTCATAATTTTTGAATTTTGATCAAGAAACATGGAAGACAAAATATTTTGATTGATTCTAGTGTTAGTTATTCATTTAAACAAGTCGTTTTGGTGTCCGGTTCGTGTCTAAATCTATACATTTAAAGATTTTCTTGAAATTTTTCAAATTTAAAAATTTGTTTGTACTTTTTTGGGTTTATCATGAATGGCATAGATTATTAGTTGTACGAGTTGATCGTTGTGAAAATCGATTTTTGAAAGCGAAACGAATAAAAGAGTGTGTTTGGTTCGTGAATAGTAAAAAGGGAAAATGGGGTTTTTGTAGTTTTGATGTTGTGGTCGTGATGGTTGAATAATATATGATGCTAGAATGCTTATTTTTGATAAGTTGCTTGTATAGCTTATTCGGGCTTATTTTTAAGCTATTTCTTGGCTTATTTGGGCTTAAAGGCCACGTGTAAATTCCCAAAGTCACTAGAAAAGTGATTTTGATTATTTTTGTGTTATGGCATATGTTGTGGACTATTTTTGAGGCTTATGGTAGTAACCAAAAGCGATACGTAGCTTATTAGCTTATTTTAAAGCTTAATATACGTATTTTGGAGTTATGGGACCACGGTCCCAATAAGTCATTTAGATCCGCGGCTTAAAACGGAGGGCTTATTGTGATCCGGATTATTTCTACAAATAAAGTATATACTTATATTGTAAATGACCTTGGTGTTTTGGATCTTAAATAGTATTTTGGACTTATAAATGTCCTAATGGACCCTTGTTGGGCCTTGAGGCCCAATAAGCGATATTTGGTCATTTTGAGAGTTTTGGTGGACTTTTTGAAAGCGAAATGTATTTACAAAGTGATATTGATAGTTATTTTGGGGAAAACGTCTTGTGTGAACTTAAAAGTTTTGAGATTTTGGAATTTGTTCGAAAGTGGTCGAATTGTGAAAAAGTGTTTGAAATTAAGGTTTGAAAACCTTGGAAAAACGTTGTATAACAGTACGGGTCATGTCAAAATTTCGTAAAAAGTTTATACTTAGAAATTTTACTTAAAACATGATTTTTGATTTTTAATAATAAAATATTATTTTATTATTTTATTTAATTAATAAATTCACTAAAAGACGAAAAAATATAATTTTTCTCGAAACTTTCCTAAGGTGTTTGTTGTGATTAAACGTGTCGTTTTCAATCAAGGAATGATTATTTTGAAGTGATTAAGGTGTACCGAATGGACTTGTCGAGATATATTTATAATTAATAATTATAAATATTTATTATATTACTTATCTATTTCGCTAAATAGTATAAGTATGTATTATCGGAGAATGAGAATGATATTGATTATGGAACTAAAGGCGTCAATCATCACACCACTAAAAACTATTAGATTACTTAATAACAACGCGTCTAAACTCTATGCATCAAACGTGAAGATTGTTTTGGAAGTGATTGATTAAAGTCGGGTACATTGTGCGCTTGCGTAGAGATTTATTGTGTTCTGCTTTATTTGAGATTGTGCGGTTGCTTTGATTGATGATTGAGGTGAGTTCTCGTAGCCCTACTTTTTACTGGTTTTTCCGTTGGGGGAAAATGATACTCAAATATGTTTTGAAATGTTTTGAATTGATCTGTGCGAAATGTGGTTTTGTTTTGGGGACAAGTTATGTGCTTATGACTGCTATGTGAATATTATGTGTTGATTTACTTGCATGTACTATGTTTGGCATGGCAAGGTTCTGTGTGGTACTTGCATGTGTTGTGTTTGGCATGCAAGGTTCTGTGTGGTACTTGCATATGCTGTGTTTGGCATGCAAGGTTCTGTGTGGTACTTGCATGTGATGTGTTTGGCATGCAAGGTTCTGTGTGGTTCGCCTTAATATAGTGCTCTAGCTGGTAGGCCCTTTAGGTGCGTTAGTGATTTGGGAGTTGCGACTCCGGGTTTATTATTGGAAGTTGAGATATGACTAGCGGGGATGCTATGTCTTGGATTATTAGCATATATTCACTATCATATAGCACTATTGTCTACTGTTGAAAAATTGGCACAACTTTTGGGTTTAAGGTCAAACCTACGAGCTCACCAACATTATTGACGTTTTCGAGTATCATTTTTAGGTGTGTCAAATCAAAGGTATGTGATTAGTATTGGAAGAGAAAAGATGTAACCCAAGGGGACTGGGTTGAGATGGTTGAAATTTTGAATTATGTCAAGTTTTAACTTGTAAAGTTTCTGTAAACTTTAGTTTTATGAATGTAAATTATAAAGTGTATGATCTTGTATCTTGTGCGATGAATGGTATCGTCGCATCCTGTGTCTCCGCCACTGACGGGGTGTGACATCACCCAGGGAAAGAAAACGTAGTGGCCGATGTCTTAAGTCGTAAAGAACAGAATAAGCCATTACGGGTTCGAGCCTTAGTCATGAATATTGGTTTGAATCTCCCTAAATAAATTCTAGAAGCTCAAATAGAAGCACAGAAACCAGAGAACTTTAAAAAGAAAGACGTAGGAGGTATGATCAGGAAGGATATACCAAAGGAAAAGTTAAAACCCCGCGCCGACGAAACTCCATGCTTAGATGGCAGGAGTTGGTTACCATGTTATGGTGGTTTAAGGACGATGATCATGCACGAGTCCCACAAGTCAAAATACTCTATCCATCCGGTTCTGACAAGATGTATCAGGACATGCGGAAGCTATATTGGTGGCCCAATATGAAGGTCGACATCGCCACCTATGTTCGCAAATGTTTGACATGTGCTAAGGTCAAGGCTGAACACCAAAGGCCATCAGGTTTGTTGGTGCAACCCGGGATACCTCAATGGAAGTGGATAATATCACTATGGATTTTGTCACAAAGCTTCCTAAGTCGTCATAAGGTTATGACACCATCTGGGTGATTGTTGACCGACTCACTAAGTCCGCACTCTTCTTACCAATGAGGGAAACTGATCCCATGGAGAAATTGGCGAGAATGTACCTAAAGGAGGTAGTCACGAGGCATGGAATACCCGTCTCAATCATTTTTTATTGTGATGGTAGATTCGCATCAAATTTCTGGAGGTCACTTCAGAAAGCTTTGGGTACTACATTGGCTATGAGTATTGCATATCATCTAGAGATCGACGGACAAAGCGAGAGGACTATTCAAACTCTCGAGGATATGCTGCGTGCTTGTGTGACCGACTTTGGAAAGGGTTGAGTTAAACATTTGCCATTAGTTGAGTTTTCATATAACAATAGTTATCATGCCAGCATCAAGGCTGCACCATTTGAAGCACTTTACGGTCGAAAGTATCATTCACCTGTTTGTTGGGCCGAGGTTGGAGAATTTTAACTCACCGGTCCAGAAATAGTTTAAGAGACAACCGAGAAGATCATCCAGATCAAACAAAGGATTCAAGCCGCTCGTGATCGACAAAAGAGTTACGCCGATTTAAAGCGTAAGCCAATGGAATTTCAGGTTGGATATAGAGTTATGCTTAAGGTTTCACCTTGGAAAGGGGTCGTACGTTTTGGCAAACGGGGGAAGTTAAACCCCTGATATGTTGGACCTTTCAAGGTGTTGGAAAAGGTTGGATCCGTTGCTTACAAGCTTGAGCTTCCTCAAGAGTTGAGCAGGGTTCACAGTACGTTTCATGTATCCAACTTAAAGAAGTGTTATTCCGACGAACCATTAGCCGTTCCGTTGGATAGACTCCATATTGATGACAAGCTTCATTTTATCAAGGAACCAGTGGAAATCATGGATCGTGAAGTTAAATGATTGAAACAAAGTCGTATTCCAATCATTAAGGTTCGATGGAACTCTAGGAGAGGTCCTGAGTTTACATGGGAACGTGAGGAACAATTTCAAAAGAAATATCCACATCTCTTCACAAAAACCGCACCGTCGTCCAGTGCCGCGTCTTAAGCCTTGAGGACAAGGCTCATTTATTGGGGGAAGACTATAACACCCCGTGTTTTCAGGTCATTTTACGATGTCATTTATTTCACTATTTATTTTTAGTCTCGTACGCGTTGCTTTTAATTTTCATCATATGGTTAAATCGCATAAGCTAAAAATTATCATTCATTGTAAACGAGCATCAAACAATTAAAAGTTTACGTCAAGCAAGTGTTAGATATTTATTTGGAGGATAATTATTAACTTTGCACATTTTTATTTTTATTGGTTACGTAAAGTGGTTACGTTTCGCGATAAAATACATTTAGGCATTCACGGAACCACCAAAACTTATCTACACCTCAACAAATACCCATTATTATACCTAACACTTAAATTTTTATAAACCTTCACCCATATTTATCATATTAGCCGAATTTTGCATATAAGAAACCAACAAGAAAACAAATGCTACAAGTATTCACTTCTACACTTAAAACTACATCCTTATACTTCAAGTATCACTAGAAATTCAACATAAGATATCAAAGACTCACCTAATCCCCTCCCTCCCCTAATTTTTAGACATAATCAACACCAAATGGGACATAAAGCACACATTTTATCAACTAGGAACCATGTACAACCTAGGGCTCATTATAACTTAGACCATGACTAGTGTTTTAACCAAAGTCCTCCTTGTTTCACTCCCTATGTCCAACCGTCCCCCCTCCCCTTTGTAATTCAAAGTATTGGTCTTCAAATATTGTAGTTGACAAGCTTCTTGTAGTATATAAAGGGTGCAACACTAGTAAAATATCACACATACAATTCCTTAACCAAAAACTTTACACAAATCCTCTATTGTCCTCTCCCTAGCCCACGACTCACACAAGCACAAACAAACCACCCATACAAATTTTCCTAGAAGTATTCAAGTATTATAGTATCATATCCAAGACATTCTAAGGTGTATTGAAGGCTTGGTATAGTATTTACAAGGGTTAATCAAGAAAAGTTCAAGATTAGGGTTTCTTGGAAAGTTAGGGTTTTCTAGTCTTGGAAGCTTGGGTTTTGATTCTAAACTATGGTTTAG
The DNA here is from genome assembly GCA_026074375.1 of Tanacetum coccineum. Taxonomy (NCBI): domain Eukaryota; kingdom Viridiplantae; phylum Streptophyta; class Magnoliopsida; order Asterales; family Asteraceae; genus Tanacetum; species Tanacetum coccineum. The sequence goes on along the minus strand of BQNB010047747.1, from coordinate 20,895 downwards.
AACTTGTTTCTCTTCATCATACTTCATCTTAAGGTCATCTAAAAACCCTACACTTTTTACATTTATGATTTATGTGTATATAATGTTTATATAGTAAATCACCATCTAGGAAATATATTAAGATGTGAAATGGATTTTTATACTTGATCATGGTTTGAAATACTTGTTCATATGTTATATTGATGTTAAAAACATGTTGGAATGAAAGTATATACATTATACAAGTGTGGATTAATTTATAAAAGTATGTATAAATTAATTATTTAAAAGTTTATTTATTAAAGTTTATAAGTAAAAGAAATGCAAGGACATGTTACTCTTGGACAAAATCATTGGACAAATGTTGGAGGACTATAAATATACCCAAGTTAGTGTATTAAGCATGAGAAAAGACTTGGAATGATTTATTGGACATAAAACAAGTTTATATAATTAAATACATATGTTATACAAACTTGCTGTTTAAATTCGAATTTTAAAAGTAATATTTTATATTCTATAAACATAGTACATCTCATGAGGATTCCAAATCTATAAGGAACTCGAAAATCCGAGCTATAACGAAAAAGTTACGCCATTTGCATGTTTACGATAATAAATACTTTTATAAAAATAATTTTATAAAATAAATTACTGTTCATTACAGAAAATTTTTGGAAAATATTTTATTTAGATATAATTTTTAATTACGAGGATGTGCTCGAAAAATCACTAAAAACAGAATTAAAACGAATAAGTTATGACTTTCAAAAGATTTCGATAATTAAAGTTATAAAAAATAATTTTATAAATAATCATGAACAGTAAAAACTACTGTTCATCAGTGAGTTAAAAATACTAAAATGTAATATTTTGATACATCTTCTTAATATGAAACCGTGGACATAAAGAACGTACAAAACGGAGTTAAAACGAGAAAGATACGCACTATTTTATACTTGTGCACTATTTCCTGACATGAATAGTGTTGGTTCGTTTTTAATAAAAAAAATTGCGAAACATTTTAGTATCACTTAAATAATATTTATACATGTTTTTAACTTTATAAATATTATTTTACAAAGGCGATTGAACTATATATACGATTATACGAGTACAAATACATGATTATTATTTATCAAATGCTATTTAAATATTTTTTCACAAATGCAATTAGATGGTGATGTAGCTATATAGAATTATATGTGGTATTAGTTATTCAAAGTACTTAGTACTCATACGATCTATAATTATTTAGGTTGCGTTCGGACATTTACGTGACGCATTTTCATTCTGTGATTTACATTGTTGATTCATTCACTCAAGGTGAGTTCATAGCCCCATTTTTTTATGATTACAATGATTTACAACTTTTGGGGTGAGAAACATGCATTGTTTTACAAATTAGACGCAAGTGTACATTTTATCATGATTACGTGTTTGCCTAAGTAGCGATAACCCACTGATTACGTGTTTGCCTAAGCAACGATAACCCACTGTACATTTTATCATGATTACGTGTTTGCCTAAGTAGCGATTGACCTCCCCGTTCGGGTGAGTAGCGCTCACTGTGCGGGTTTGCCGGACAACGAACGTATACCATGTCGGATTTGGGATGTTGCGGGTTAGAACATCATCAAGGGCAATGTAGGCAATTTATATTGCAATTCACACATGTCGAGCTTCAGTGTCATGAGCTTAGGGAAACGTAATTACATTTTTGTGATGTTTGCATTTGTTGCATTGTCATACACTTGGAAAATCTTGTGGTCCTACATTATACGTTTTCTAAACCTATGAATTCACCAACATTATTGTTGACGTTTTAAAGCATGTTTTCTCAGGAGGTCAATGAGGTAGAAGACATGGGATACATTGGTGGTTTTATTTTGGAAGTCATATGCATTAAAGATTTGGTCGCATTACATTTTGGGAAAATATTTGTTATGTGCTATAATCTTTACCTTTTGAACAATGAACAAGTGAAGCTAAGGGCTTTTGTAACAAACAATTTGTTTAAATCCAATGTATCAGTTTTACGACCCTTTTGAGGTCATTCTCATATATATCTTGTGCTATTGATCTATGAAGTAACGCTCCAATGACCCATATTCCGCTGCGACCCGATTTGGGGGTGTTACAGATTGTGAGCTTAGTTGGACCGACAGGTGACCCAGGGATCAACGAGTATGTTCTCGATTAATTGGTAAAGACTTGGTTAGTGGACTACTAGTGTATGAATTGCCATTAAGCAGTAAGTAGGTAAAGTCTCTATGAGCTAGGGTTTAACAAGATCACCATTTCTTTAATCCCTAAGATAGATTATAATTAGCAAATAAGGATGCTTTATGCGGATGCGTTTAATTGTGACAGAATTCTACGTGTCTAGGTTTAAGGAAGAAGTACCGCCTTAATCTTAAGAATGATATGCCGCCTCGAGATAAGTAATCATTGCACTAAATAAACAAACCAACGTTCTGATTGGATTAATAATGGTTAATACAGTTTTCTTATATTTGGCTAGACCGCTCTTTTATCTTCTGTTAATTTGCTTGCGTGTGTTTTAGTGTCTTGAATTGGTTTTAGTCACCACAAAACCTGTGCCAGTCTCTCAGGCTGAAAACCCCCTTATCCATTAGATTTAGGATTAACATAGGTTTAGCATAGGTTTAACATAGATTAGACTAACTTAGATTAGAAAAACCAAAGTATTAATAAATTGAAAGTGTTTCTCGCTCTTAGTGATCGACACCTTACTTACCACGAAACTACCACCGACCGGGTACACTGCCCGTTAAAGTGTTGTTTTTGGTTAAGTCGGCAAAATATAAATTTAAAACTTGAAATCAAAAAAATAACATCACACAACGACACATCAAGTTTTTGGCGCCGTTGCTGGGGAGTGAAAATTTAATCTTGATTTTTATTTGATATTTTGGTTTTTAACATTAGATTAGATCTAGCCCTTAGGATTAGTGTAATTTAGATTAGTATATTATGTATTGTTTGCTTGTATTGTTTGTTTTAATTGTTTATTTAATTGTTTTTCATAATACACTGTTCGGGTCGATAAACCGATACGGCGTATCCATTTCCATTGAATACAGCGTATCCAACTTTCTGTCCAATACAGCATATCCGTTCTGATTCAGCAATACGACGTATTCAATTATTTGTATACGGCGTATTAACTGAAATTTTAGATATCTTTGCAAGTCTATTTGTCTAGAATAGCTTTACTTTGAATTATGTCTTATTTTTCAGAAAGAGCCTCCGGAATTCGTCCATATCATTTTACTTACCCAGAAAGGAGATTAACGATGGAAGAAATGTTATAAAAATTTATTGACAAAGGAAAACGTGAGCAAGAGGAGATGAGGGCATTCATCCATGAATTCAAAACAACTAACGAGCTCTTGTTTAAAGAAAGGAACAATTCATTAAGCGAGCTCAGGTTTGAGGTACAAGGATTGTTGAGAGTGATCAATAATACTCCGATATCAAATCACGAAGTTAAAGAACCTCTAGTAATAAATCACGAAAAACCTGTTGAATCAAACGAAGTCCTTACTGAAGACCAACCCCAGAAGACCAACGAACCTGTTGTTCAACCACCAAGTGAAGCACAAATTGATGTTAAGAAAAGAAAAAGAAGAGGCTCAACAGAAAAAGTTCTTGGAAAACCTGAGGCAACTCCACATCAATTTAGGGGTTAGCAAACTCACTTGAAAATCTTTCTAGAGTTAGCAAACTCACTTGAAAATCTTTCTCTTCGTCTTCCGATAGCCTAACATTTCTCCTGCAAAACATCAAAAACACCACAATTAATTAATGAAATCAATAACCTCAATTAAATCAAAATCAAACCTAATAACAAAAATATACTATCTCATTAAAATTAAAAAGAAAGCTGAATGAATCTTGCCGGATTAATTTGTGGCGGTGATTCACCCGCTGCCCGGATTTTTTAGAGAGAGAAGGATGAGGGAAGGGTGACACCAATGGTTGTGTGTGTGTGTGTGTGTGTTTCTGGACACCGCATGGTGTATGTGTGTTTTTTGAGGATGGGGGAGATGAGTCATAGGGGGTACGTGTCGAAAAGAAGTCGGGGTCGTATTTATAAAAAAAGAGTCGGATCCAGTTCAAGGGGAAGATACGGCGGGTTCAGTTGCGTTTCCGGGTTCAGGTGGATCAACGACGGGTTTTCCAGCGGGTGGGTTATACATCAGGCGGATCTCAGGCGGGTCGACCCGACAGCATTTAATGCAAAATGCTGCCCTTTAATTAAAAGTTATAATACATATCCTCATACTATATTTTACTAACTCATCATTTTATCCATATATTCGCTATGGATAAGGATCCTCTAATGTTAGTCTCTCAAGTTTGGTAATGTTGAGTTAATAGGATAAAAATAAACATAATAGTGGGGACACTTTCAAATAAAATATAAAAACAGTTAATTTCTTTTCTCTCACAACATATTAACATGAGAGAACTTGAGAGACTTAAACATGAGGTGATCTCAATCCATTCGCTATTTAGTAGCTCTTCCCATTCAGTCCATTGAATTAGTCTTGAGAGTATAAATCCAGCTTGGTGCAGTATAACATAAAAGCTACCCAACTTGTTGGGTTTTTTAAGCTCACATTAGGCCTGTTTGTCTTCAAATTTTTTTTAGTTTTTTCAAGCTGTAAGCTTTTAAAAAATATATATATATCTTCTAAAATAAATTAACTGTATTTTAGAGTACTGAAAAAGTCAACAGGAATCATCACGAGTGACATAAGTCGTATAACTAACAAAGTCATGATTTCATATTTTTGAAAAATATAGGGCTAATGACTTACAAAGTCAACTAACTTAACATTTTTTGTCTTTTTATGTAGCCATCTTTTTTTTTTCTAATCTGTCACTAAACATTCAAATTTCGTACATTGTATGTACCGGTGACCTGTTTGACCTATTGGAGTAGGTTAAGCTAACGATCGTTAGTTTATTATTGCAACGTTAGTCCTTTATACTAACGATCATTTATATTTAACTTAAAATTTGATTTTTTTAGAAGTCGTTCTATCTTATTATTTATAAAATTTATACACGTTTTTATACACACATTTTTATACACGTTTTTATACCAACGTTTTTATACACGTTTTTATACACACATTTTTATACACGTTTTTATACACATATTTTTATACATGTTTTTATACACACGTTTTTATACACACATTTTTATACAAGTTTTTATACACATTTTATACATGTTTTAATACACATTTTTTATACGCAAATTTTTATACACGTTTTTATACGCACATTTTATACAGGTTTTTATACACACGTTTTTATAGACGTTTATATGAATGTTTTAATACGTATTTTCATACACACATTTTTATACATGTTTTTATACACGCATTTTTACGCATACTTTTATATACACATTTTTACACACGTTTTTATACACGGGTTTCTATACACGTTTTTATGCACACATTTTTATACACGTTTTTATACACATGTTTTTATTCACACATTTTGATACACGCTTTTATACATGTTTTTTAATACATATTTTTTTACACGTTTTTATACACACATTTTTACAAAGTTTTTACACACATTTTTTATACACGTTTTTATACACACATTTTTATACACACGTTTTTATACACACATTTTTATGCACGTTTTTATATACATGTTTTTTTTTATAATAGATTTTTGTATACCAACGGGTTTTATAACACTCTTTATAACACGTTTACTCACAACGCGTTTTACACCACTTTTATCCACGTTTTTATACCACGTTTTTATGCACATTTTATACACGTTTTTATATACGGTTTACACACGTGTGTAAAAATGTGTGTATTAAAATGTGTATAAAAGCGTGTGTATAAAAATGTGTGTGAAAATGTGTATAAAACATGTGTATTAAAACTTGTGTATAAAATGTGTGTAAATGTGTAAAAAAATGTGGGTATAAAAAGGTGTGTGAAAACGTGTATGAAAATGTGTGTATGAAAACGTGTGTAAAAACGTGTATAAAAATGTGTGTATAAAAATGTGTGTATGAAAACGTGTATAAAAAAGTGTATATAAAAGTGCGAGTATAGAAACGTGTCTAAAAATGTGTGTATAAAAACGTGTGTATAAAAACGTGTATAAAAATGTGTGTCTAAAAACGTGTTTATAAAAATGTGTGTAAAAACCTGTATAAAAATGTGCATAAAAACATATATAAAAACGTGTGTAAAAACGTGTATAAAAACGTGCATAAAAGCGTGTGTAAAAACGTGTGTAAAAACGTATATTAAAACGTGTATAAAAACGTGAGTATAAAAACGTGTGTAAAACGTGTATAAAAATGTGTATAAAAACACGTATACAAACGTGTGTATAAAAATGTGTGTATAAAAACGTGTGTATAAAAACGTGTGTATAAAAATGTGTATTAAATGTGTGTATAAAAATGTGTAAGTAAAAATGTGTGTATAAAAATGCGTATAAAAAATGCATAAAAACGTGTATAAAAACATGTATAAAAATATGTGTATACAAATGTGTGTATAAAAACGCGTGTATAAAAACGTGTATAAAAATGTGTGTATAGATGTAAAAACGTGTATAAATTTTAAAAATAATAAGATAAAAACGTGTATAAATTTTTAAAAATAATAAGATAAAAGGGACTTCTAAAAAAAATCAAATGTTCAGTTTATTATAAACGGTCGTTAGTATAAAGGACTAGCTTAACCTGCTCTAGCATGTCAAGCAAGTCACCGATACACACAATGTACGAAATTTAAATGTTTAGTGACAGAATAAGAAAAAAAAAGATGACTACATAGAAAGACAAAAAATGTCAAATTATATGACTTTTTAAGTTATGTAGGGAGCAATGGGCTACGTGGCTTAGAGCCCAAAATTCATTGTTTAGTGCCACAAAGCTCAAATTTGGTAAATTTCAAGAATATGTCGTTTACAATGGATATAGATGAGGGGAAGGGATCCGGTGAGAAGAAAAACTAAAATTTAAAGAATAAGAAAGATTTTTGATCACACATTTCAAATAAGAGTGAGATTTCTAAGAAATAATTTATCTACTTTTACACATGCATTTGAAATGTGTTCTTGTTGTTTCTTCTCACAATTCTTATTTTTAGGCTTTTTCTCATTTGATCTTTACTCTTTTAACAGTAATATGGGTATGAACCGATGGTGTAACATATCCATGATCCAATTTCTTTAAATCTTTGATTTGAATTTCTTCTTCCATTTTGTTTGAATCCTGTTATAACCCCTGAAATTGAGATTAATCATTGATTGATTACTCTCATATCGAGCGTGTTAGGCGGGATTCTCATCTAGGGTTTAGTTATTTAGATCTGAGTTATCTCCCCAAATCGATCCATTTCCGTTTCCAATCATTCTTTGCCACCATTTATCCCCAGATTTTACCTCCATTGATTGTCACTTGTAATCGTTGGTTATAGACCTCCCTTCAATCCAATTTTTTTTTTGATGGGGAGCTTTAGATCGAAGGAGGACGATGTTGCTAAGATATCAACATCGATTTTTGTTTTGAATTTCCAGATTCTGCCTCAGGCCAAGGAACGTTTCATTTTTGAAACATATGGACACTGTTGGACTCGTTTATTCCTATATAAGAGATGAAAGACGCAAGCGTTTTGGGTTTGTTTCGCTCATAAAGTTGTCAATGTGGAGAGATTGTTAATAAATTTATGTACGATTTTGGTTGAATGCGTTGCAAACTCATGCCAATATTGCAAGGTTCAACGAGATATAAAGAATGGGAACAAATACAATCAAGACTGCTAATCAGAAGAACCCACGAGGGTCGTAAAATACTTTTTATGATCCTATGCAAAGAGGCAGGTACTTTTGATTCTATAAACTCTTTTGTTAATGTATTGAAAGGAACTAATATGGTAAAGGAGACAATTCTTCTTCCGTGTCAGTTCTGGAAGAAGATTGTCTGAATTCCAAGATTTTATCTAATTCCTTGATTGGTATATAAAAGATGTTGGGTCACATCAAATACTTTTTTTTAAGAAGGTTATGTGTAACGAAGGTTTGATAACATATTTGTTCGTTATATGGGAAAATTATGGTTTACTTGAATTCGATAACACTAAAGAGCTAAAGAACTATTTCGGACAATGTAGCGTGGGGCTGGTTTTCGTGTACGTCAAAGCGTCTCATGACTTTACTCTAGTAGATTGCTGGGTGATGTAAGAATCCCTTTTAAGTTTTTTGGTCGGAAAACGGTTTAAAAAGATAGCTACAAACTACTGGGGGTGAACTAATTGCTGTTGATGACATGACGAGAGAGTTTTCAATTCAAAGAGGATATGCATTCACACGAAGATATGTATCCAACCTATGTGAAAACTTAAAATGTTTTCAAGGGTAAAGTGCATTGGATTCGAGCTAAAGAAGCTACCAGCTGGATACCTCTGAACATCAATTCATCAGCAAGTGAACATCGCCTTGTTTACATATTGCTGAAGAGAGGATAATGGTGCTTCTGAGGTGCCTGAAAACAATTTTGAGAATTCCTGATGCATAAAGAAAGCAGTCGAGGATCTTTGGTTTTTCTCAATTCTAAATAAAAAACAAAGTAAATCTATGTACATTGGAGGTCAATGATGAAACCCTAGCCCTCAAATATCCTCTTCGTTTACTCCTATGTGGAAAAGAATTCAAAGTCAAAGGATGATTCAGTCCAGAATATAATATATATATACAGTTAAATGGTGATAATAGATCTGTGCATCAGGTTTGAACGTGAAGAAACAGGAATAGTATGGGCTAAAACTATTTCTAACATTCAAGGAAATTCAAGATGTCCTGAAATACCCACGAACTGGTGGATCTATCTAAGTGTCATGGAGGAAATTGTGAAGGTGTAAAACAATTGGGGTTAATATGATGGGTGTCGAAGATATTTACCAAATAATTGAATCACAAGGAGGGTTACTAGTGAATAGATGAATATTCTGTCTTTAAATTTCAAGGCCTCCCCCAAGAAGCTAAAAAAATGGAGTAACAGGAGCTTGTGTAATAAGAATATAAGTGAGTTTCCGATGGGGTACAAGAAACTAAGATGGAGTCTATTGATTCTTATGAGACTCTGTTAGGGTAATTAAACTGTGATTACGTTCATATGACTCTATTGTAAACTGGAGATTCTTTGTATTTTGGGACCCAAATTCCGTTTTAGTAAGGACATGTTACTGTTCGGATATTTTGTCATTGTTCGTGGTGTGTGGATTAAAATCGGATGGATATCCTGATTGTTGTGGTATATGCAGCCACATTGATTAGAGTATAAACGCTATTATAGGATTATCTTCTCATGTATCGAACCAATGGCGCCGTTGAAGGTTGTGATGATTGGAGATTTTAAAACGAAGTTTAGATACAAATCGACAGATTTGGATCGAATTTCAATCAATGCTCATGGTGTGGATATTTTTAATAATTATTATTAACGCAGGTCTTGAGAGGTTCCTCTTGTGGAAGTGCATTATACTGGTGCTACAAAAATCCGCTTCCAAAATAAGCAAGTTGGATAGTTTCTCGTTTCGGAAAATTGGTAAACACATGTCCTAATATAAGCGCTATTACTCTGGATAGATTTCTCTCGATCATCGCCCAATTTTAACTATCGTGAAGCATCTTTTTGATTATGGCACCGACCGACACGCCGTTTCGGGTTTTCACTTTTGGTTGATGTGGAAAAAAATGTTTGATAAATTTGTTTACCGATTATTGGAAAATGCTCCTAGGATTGATTCAAATGCTATGCGAATCTTTGTGTGGTAAGTTGAAGTTCCTCAAGGTGAAAATCCGAGCTTGGTATGCAGATTACAGAAACAATTCCAAAGGTTCTGTTACTAATTTCAGGAAAGAACTACGGATCTTGGATGAATTGGATTGAAAAAGGTATGGGATCGACGAATTGTTAACAACCGTTTGGAGATTCCTTGGGTAAATTTACGAGCCAGTGAATAAGGCCACAAGCTTCCTGGAAGTAGCTCATAGCTAAGATTAAATGGTAAGTAAAGAGATGAGAATACAAAGTTTTTTTATGGCATGCTTAACAGAAACGTAACCATAGAATATCGGGTAATAATGATAAATGGAAACGTGGACGATAATCCGAAGGCTGTGAACATAATTCTTTCAAAGCACTTTCCAAACAGGTGTGATAACCTCCGGATCAAATGCTCATATGATATGCCTTTTCCGAATTCACTTTCGACTAAGACACAGAAAGACCTTGAGTGTATGGTAATCTAAAGAAAGAGGTCAAAAAAGGGCGGTGTGGATTGCGGAAACAGACCAAATCACCGGGTCCAATGGTTTCACATATGGATTTTATTCGACACTTTGGTCGACTATGAAAACGATGTTTTTGAGCGATTAGATATTTTTTTTTTTCACATGTGGTGAAATCCCGAAGGGATGTAATCGACGTTTAATTGCTTGATCCAAAGAATCCTGATAGCCAACATGGTAAGGATTTTGCCCTATTAGCTTGATTAGAGTATATAAAGAGATTATCACCAGAAATGTTTTTGACTAATCGACTTTGTTGGTGTTTCTTGGATATTTAAATGAGGGTCAATCGGCTTTCATATCGGAGAGCAAATCCTTGACTGTCCATTTATTCCCTAATGAATTATGCAATGGTGTCGTAGGAGGAAAAACCAATCTTCTTTTCAAAGTCGACATTTGAGAAGCATACATTCGGATCGATGGGATTTCTTGATGATATATAGGTAAAATTGGTTTTTGGTAATCAAATGGAGAGGATGGATTCAAACTGCCTATTCGTCTAAAGGCCAATTCTTGTCAATGGGAGTCCCACGAGGAATTCCAATTCTAGCGAAAGTCTAAAGCTAGTGATCCGCTATCCCCCCTTTTTATTTATCCTTGTAATGAAAGCTACATATATCGTTTTCAACGTGTGGTGGACGTGGGCATGTTACTGATTAAGCTTAGCTCATGCCGCTAATATTTTACATCTATTCTAATTGCGGATGATGCAATTTTCTTGGCTATGGGAATGATTCTAATATTGACAAACCCTTGTTCATGTAAATGGAATCATTTATCGTGTCCTCTGGTCTTCAGATAAATTTGTTCAAAGCAAGATTATGGTATACACGTGACCGCTGACAAGAATAAAGGGGGCTCTAACTTGGGTTGCCTTTGTTCTCATAACTCCCTTTCCTTTATTAGGTAACGAAAGTTTGGTGAAAATATGTCTTAGTGCACCTTGGAAAGAGGTCATTGTTAAAAATAAAGTTCACTTTGTCGAATTGGAAGTTTAAAACCGTTATCTATTGTGGTCGATTTACTCTTCTTATATCGGGTTAGGATCGACGCCAGATCTTCCTAGGACCTATATATAAAGTCCTTTGAGAGTTTCTCATTTGCTGGAATCCATATCGGAGTCATTTTTTCCATGGTCACGATCCAAAGTAAAAAAGCACATGGTGAATTGGAACAAGGTCTCACAGCTAAAAGAAAGAGGGGTTTTAGGCGTCCAGTCTTTATGTCCTTAATAGAGGCTTAATGTGCAAATGTTTGGCGAATTTTTTTGCACATACATCTTTGTTATTGTCTAGAGTGATAAGGCATTCTTGTCCTGAGGGGGGTTTGATCACTGATGTGAGAAGGGGTTTTCGATCTTACGTGGACCCTCTATTGTGCAGGAAGTGTAGAAGTTACAAGAATCTAAGGTGTCAACATATTATTATATTCGAATCAAGATAGGTAATGATACAAATACTAGTTTTTTGGAAAGATAAAAGATAATAAGGCGTTCCTGAAAGATGTATTCCCTTTTCGTCTGTACGCGTGGAGAGGCATCCGAATGTAAACTATTCACAACGAAACTGATTGATTACAGTTTTAGTTTAACATCCTTTCCGTCGGAATCCGAGAAGTGGTGTGGAAGAATTTAACTCGACAATCTCTCCCAGGTGTAGCACGATTACCCCTCTCATCTGCGTTGACCAGGTACGTTTTGGTCCGCTTAAAATTCAGGGGATTTTTTCGGTTAAGTCTATTCGCAAGTGATTGATGCTAATTGTTCTTCTTGTTATTACAACTCGACTACGAATGGTTAAATCTGTGCCCTCTTAAGGTGAACATCATGGCTTGGAAAATAAAAATGATGTCTGCCCACTAAATGAAATATCTCTCTCGTATTGAAATTGACTCGAGAGCTAGTTTTTCCCTATATTTAAACCGTGGGCGAATCTTCTTGTCAATGTTTTTTTCAAGTATTTTGATTAGACAGTTCCTCCGGAAATATATCCGTCGTGGAGGAGATGTGATAACGTTGATGTTCTTCTATGAGGATTATACACTTGGTTGGTATCTCTTAGGCATCAGGAAAATCTACAAGCGGTTGTTCGACAAAGTCATCTTCTATTGTTTAAGGTGGTCGTTTGGATGTTCCGTAACAAGATTTTTCGAGAAGAGATCCCTTCACAGGCGAGATTTTTGATAACATTGTTTCTAATTCTAATTATTGGTGTAAGTTTAGTGATTGTAAAGCTCGTCAAATAGATCGATTGGCTCAAAAACCCGTATCTTGTAATTGTCTAATTCTAGCTCCTTGCTAGTCGTTTAATAAAGCTGCTGTTCAAAAAAAAAGATGAGATGTATTATTCTCTTCCAATCATGCGAAATTGCATAAATCGTCCTTAAAGTTTGGTCAAATTGCATGTTTCATCCCAAACGTTACGAAAGTGCAAGAATCGTCCATGCGAGGAAATATTTGGTGCAAGTATCGTCCCTGTGAGGAAACCTTTAGGAAAACCTTTGGTGCAAGTATCGTCCCCGATCCTTGCACTTTCGTAACGTTTGGGACGAAAATATATCTCCTTGTTCTAGCAATAATGTTCAAAATATTTAGATGTTCCAAACCACCAAAAATAAGATCATCTTTTATAAAGTACCGACATGTCTAAAAAAACATTCCTTATTCTTTAACTAAGTCTAGAAAAACATTCAAATATATATATTTAGTTCTTATCATTAATTCATAATGTGGTTTTCTTGATCATCGTTTGTTAGAATGAAACTAATATGCTTCCGTTCTGCATTATCTACGTTTTTGTGTATATTGACGATGTCGATAATGGTGGATCTCTCAACACATAACCTTTTGTAAGTCTTCTTTCCTAGCTTTACATCATGCATGCATGATACATAAGTACATAACATTATAACTAATGATGTGTTTAGTAGATTATTGATGTAGTTTGGTTATACCGATTCTGCCCTAATGATCATGGCTAAACCAGTCTAGAATTCTATAAGCCAATTTAGTGTTTCAAACCGAAACGATTAAATTATAATTTTTCTAATCAACCATATTAAGTTGGTTGGACTGGTTTTAGGGTTAAATTGTTATTTTTCAAAGCAATTATTAACTCGATAATTAGAAACTATGATAAACAAAACAAAAGGTTAAAACTGGTTTTATTTAGAAATTTATAGTCCTCATATTTTAATAGAAGCAATCATCAGTATTATCCTGTGTGATTGCGAGAACTGATTGAGTTGATTCTAACAAGATGCGTTGTTTCTTTAAGCCACATTAGTGATTTTGTATTTTTAATGTCCATAATCATATAGATTGATACTGCATCATGTACGTAGTTCATATCTCTTTTAAAAATATACATGTTGTTACATGTTAAATTTATATGGAATATATATGCTAATAATATAAGCAGACATATAAAAGCATTCCCAAACACCTTCTATAAACAAGTAAAATTATTCAATATGCTACTCTAATCATATACTTACATGATTACAAGGGGTTTTATTTTTTTTTAATGAGGTGTTCTACATCCACAAAATGTTTATAAAATTTTTTCTCACAAAATGATTTGTCATATATCCATTGAGAGTTATGAATATAAAAAGTAGAGAGATAATTGATTAAGATTAATTTGATTTGTGACAAGTTATTTTGTGAAACTTTGTTTGTAAAATTTTTGTGAATGTAGTATTTTCCTTTTTTTTTTAATAGAGAGAAAGTGATTTAAAAAATAAAGTTGGTGTGGTTATTGGCAACCAGCCCATGTGAAAATCACCCAATACCACATCATGGCTTTTAATTCCTCTCCTTTATTGTATAGAAAACAACATTCTCTTATACCATTTCCTTCCCACAATAACTAACTTGTTCAAATTTTTATCAAAAATGATCACTAAATCAAAAACCAATGCATCATGTTTTTTCGATTGTGTTTGGCAACAAGCGTTTTGGAGCGGTAAGCGACAAGCGGTAAGAATTTAGATGAAAAGCTTGTTTGGCAACACCTCAACAAGCGTTTGAATATTGTCTAACCGCTCCAATTTCAAATGCTTCTTGAAGAAGCATTTCTGCTCCAAGCAGTTTATAAAATTACATTTATGCCCTCAAATATAAAATTTATAATTTCTTTAATCGGGTTATATGTCCTTTTTCGTAATTTTACACTTTTTAATTACAGCTTACACAGCTACGTTACCAAACATTTTTTTAAAACAAACAGCTACTTACTACACCTCTACTGCTTATGCGAACCTGTACCTAAGGCTTACCTGCTGCTTAGCTACGGACTAACTACGTGTCGCCAAACATAACCCTGCATTTTGGGTGACTAATTATACATCTTTCATGTCCCATGACTAAACATAGCGGATTCATGGTGGTTGTCATAACCAAAATGTGGTCCCTTGGATCGTGTTGTGAGGTAGTGGTGTTATATTGAAGTTTGTGTGTGTTATGTAGGGAATGAGCCGGATACTGACATGTATACGGGGGAAGGTGTGTAGATATTGTGTGATGGGGTAATAGGCAGATGGTATTGCGGGAGGTTGGGGATTGGAATGTCGAGAAGGCGTGCGTACAACTATACAGATGGATTAAGACAATTACGATTCAGGGAGGGTCGTGCAGGGTATCTGACTAGGGGGGGATACATATGTCTTACGTAACTTGAGCTTGTGTGAGTAAGGATGGTGGTGTGAGTTAAGAAAGAAGCCTGGTGCGGTGCTTGTGCTACATGTTTTAGCTCAATGGCCATGGTTTGGGGTTTGCTTGAAAACCAAGTTCATC
Organism: Tanacetum coccineum; assembly: GCA_026074375.1. Taxonomy (NCBI): domain Eukaryota; kingdom Viridiplantae; phylum Streptophyta; class Magnoliopsida; order Asterales; family Asteraceae; genus Tanacetum; species Tanacetum coccineum. The sequence goes on along the minus strand of BQNB010047747.1, from coordinate 5,741 downwards.
AAAGTTAAACTGATACGTTTGTTCCTATATATATAGTATAATACTATATATATATATATATATAATAATATAAGGGAAGTAATCATGAGAAGAAAAAGTATAATGAGAAGAATAAGAAGGAATTTCTAGCCACACATTTTAATAGGAAGTGAGAATTTTAAGAGAGATGCATACATTTTTGTTGGTGCATCTGAAATATGTGGTTGTGGTTTCTTCTTATCATTCTCATTATAAGTTTTCTTCTTATTTGATCCTTACTCTATATATATATATATATATATATATATATATATATATATATATATATATATAAGTTTAAAAGATGGTGGTTTGGTTTTATTTTGTTTCTTACTGTAGAGTAAATTTGCAAATGATAGAAGTTGAGTTTTATTCCAATGTTTTTGTATCTATACATGTAAAGATTGTAAAGTTTAATATATTAAAACACATGCATCACAATTTTGATCAATTTGAACTATAAAATAATTGATTTGTTTGAATTTTTCTAATATACTGTTTGTGAGAATATTGTTCCGAATCTAACTTGGTTATCTTATTATTGAAGTTGAGTTATGTGTCAGGTAACCTAAACAATTAAACTTAACCTAATAGCATAAGGTATAGTGAAGAGCTTTTGGCTCTTCGTTTTGGCCTCGTCATGTCAGCTTCTCACTCCCACATCAAAATATCTCATTCACTCATAACATACCATCAACATTTTTATTTTGGCCCCATCACTCACAATTTTTTTTCTTTATCATTTTTTCACACAAACTTAATTCATTTCATTAAAATTAAAAAAAATACAATGCGATAGTAAAAAAAACATACGAAACATAAAAACGAATGCGGAAATTAAAAACAATACATCAAATTATAAATAAATTAATTTTTTTGTTGATGTTGTTGCCAAACATGCTCAATGATATTTCGTTGAAGTTTTGCGTGTGTTTGTTTATCACGGAGTTCTTTGGATTTCTTCCGCTGCACTGTGAATCGCTCGACCCATGTCCTTAATATATTTGGTTGCGGACAAATATAAATTTCATTCATTTCAGTTAACGCATACTTTTGATCTTTTAAAATCATGTTATGCAATATAATGCAAGTGTACATGACTCTGCGTAGCTTGTTGATAGTCCAAGCACGCGCCGGTTGGCATATAATATGCCAACGTCCTTGAAGGACCCCAAAAGCTCTTTCAATGTCTTTTCTAGCACTTTCTTGTTTCCGTTTAAATAATGCATTTTTCTCTGAATTTGCAACCGAAAATGATTTGACAAAAGATTACCACTAAGGGTAAATGTTGTCGGCCAGATAATACCCTTTTTCGAATGTAACTCCATTACATTCAAAACGGAGCTAAGGGGCGATGTCATTAAGAAGGTCGTCAAATAACAGGGAATTGTTCAAAACAGTTAAATCGTTATTTGCACCCGCTAACCCAAAAAATGCATGCCAAATCCATAAATCGTATGACAAAACGACCTCAAGCATTATAGTTGGGTATTTTTTTATCACCTCTCGCAAATTAATCGTGCCATTCTTTTGGCAATTTCTTCATTCTCAGTGATACAAATTCAGTGCTCTAAGCATTCGAAAACCCCATGACTATTGTTAGGTGCGTTGTAATAATTTTGAATGTCTTGAGTCAGGTTTTCTTAAACTACTGGTCATTTAAATAATTGGAATAACACGCTTATTACAAAATATTAGTCAATAGTGTGCGCAATGGTCACCCATCTGTAAATACTCATCTAATGCATCAGGTGTTACGCCGTATGCCAATTGGCGTATGACGGACGTGCATTTCATAATAACACTAAAACCTGGTTGACCCGTAGCATCGGACCGGACTCTAAAAAAATCAAAATGCGGTGGAAGAGGATCAACAGTTTGAATGTAATTTTCAATACATGCGACTATTTTTAAAAATAGTTTACGGCTCATACGATACCGTCTTCGAAGATAATACTCCGGATACTTTTGGTGAGCACCGAAATAGTCCGTCATCAAACGTTCTTCAGCCTTCTCACGTTCACAGTAGATGTAGTTACGACGGTGTGAACTTTTTGCTTCTTGTTCTTGCTCATACTGAAGTTGCGTAATCATCTCGATGTCTTCCGTATCATTAAAATCGCTCATACCACCAGTTGAATCACTCGTGTTTAATGGTTAAGATGGAGTGTTTTGAAAGAGTAGTTGTGTAAAAGTTTGATAAAATGAGGTAATATTTAGGGTAATGATTTGCACACTCAACAAATTGATTGACACACTCAAATTATATGTATCTTGACTTTTATGCCCCTACATCACTTAATAAAGTGTGCAAATATTATGGGTATAATAGGCATAACACACATTTTTTGAGTGTGCCAATCAAATTGTGGAGTGTGCAAATCATCTCTCTAATATTTATAGTGTAAAAATGAGTATAATTAAAAAAAATAAAAAAGAATATTTTATAATGGATACATTTTGAATTTTAAGGAAACCAATGTATAAGTTTTTTGTCATCTTCTAGCTCGTTTCTACGGCGAAAAACGAAAAAAACACGAATGGCGAACATAAGTGGTGTGGTGACGAAGGGTGACGAAGTGCCACGTCGGAAACGGCGAGCACCCTCGCCACCATACCGTATGCTCTAAGCGGCATTATTTGTAAGTACATTTACACGTATCAACCACATTTTCTTTATGCCAAATTGCCAATTGAGTAACCTAAGTCGCACCAACCCGGGCATATGTGTAGTTTGTGTCATTGGACTCAAATGTTCCACATAAGAATACTAGGAATTTTTAAATAAGTAAAGGATGTTCAAGAGTAGTATGCAAAACTCAAATTTTCCATAAACCTAAATGTATTTTGCAATATATTTTTATATAGTTTATCTTGGTCGTTGATTTAAATAGGTGACTATCATGCATTTTAATGCAAGACTAGCAAATAAGGAAGTGTCAATACATTTTTTCTCAACAAACCTCATATTCTTGTGTATAAATATTAGGACGAAAGCTAAAAACACGATATAAACTTTGTCAAAAACACCAATGTACGTAACTAATCTTGCCAAATATTAGTATTGTCAAATTACTTTCATATTATAAACAATGTGATGCGTATTTTATTTTAAAATATATTTTTACTAAGTTTTAAATTTATAAAACTCGTTTTATCTTACAAACGCGTTAACGGGACAAAGAAACCGATCGTGAGTAGTGTAGTTATGGTAAATCCGAGGTCTTCCCAAGAGCTAAATGGCGAAAGTAAATCTGAGTTTAAAGTGTCACGTTTTTAAAGTTGTTTTAAAGATTAAGTTGTAAGAAAATAAATGAGAAGAATTAGAGTGGTTTAGTCAATAAAAGGAATTGATATACTGAAAAACTACTAAGAAGATGAACCCATTTAACTTAATTAAATATCCAAGGTTGAATTATCTTGATCTCAAGTGCAATGTCTAATTCTTGTTTTATTAGTCGTTTCTAAAGTCGATGGACTTGAATATGCATATATAGTCTATCCAATACTCCATGCGATTCCGAATCAGTCCCAAATCGTCTGGGAGGTAGGTTATCTAGGTTGCAGTGATTAATCCCAACTAGTCCCATAACTTATCTAATAACCTGTGCAGATTATTAACCTCATCTAAAAGAGTTTATGTGCTTTTTAAAGTATATTGTGATATTGCGGTGGCCGGTGTAGTTCCTACACTAGGTAAGGTGGGTAGTGATCCTCCCTAGTTCCGCGCGCGGATCTTATATGACTAGTCGCTAATCTAAATTGAGTGGGGCAAGCCGTGTGTGTCCTCAAACCACCTCGTAAATTTTGCATAACTCAGGGTTACACGTAGTCAAGAATATCTTATGACTGAAAACAATGAGCAGACAAAGAGATACCCAAAAACTCTTTAACAAGGAATAATTATATTAATTGACAAGAGATAAAATTAATATATAAATATCAAACATCAACAAATTAAGCCAAGACCAAATAAATTATTAAAAATAATTAATTGAAATCAAACTGTAATTGTTGAGGAATCATGTACAAATCATGCTGAAATAATGTTCCTGATCTTTTAGTTGAATCCCGTAGCGAACTCCGAAGAGATTCCCATGTACCCGGATCAAGCAGCCAAGTAGGCTGCTGTTCTTTTCCCTTTGACTTCCGTCGACAGTAACAAAAGGGTAGATCCCTTTTTGTCTTCTTTCTGTCGCTTAGTACCAAAACCACCGAATCAATTTATTTCATGAATTTTTATCATTACACACGAATGATTTATAATAGATATCAACTTTAGGCTTTGCACGAGATTAGTCCTTGTAGTTCACTTCAATCTTTGAAACTTCACAAAATATATGCATCTTTGGTCCCTGTGATGACTCATACTTTACGCCGTATTTGATTTAGTTACGGCGTAACATTACCGACGTGGTTACGCCGCAAACTTTTCTGACGTTACGCCGTAAACATCTGACGCGGCTTTCCTTCTTTAAGTGATAAAATTGGTTACGGCGTAATTAATAATCACGTTGTGCCGTAACCTTTAGTCAACAACAACATATTTTTCATAAATAATAGATTACGGCGTAACTATATGAGACGTTACGCCGTAAAGCCTCGTCAGCACCGAATCTTCATATTTAATAAATAATCACGACTTTGATTTCTTTCCTTGAATGTAGTTACGGCGTAACCAGTTGTATTGTTACGACGTAATGTTATTTTAGTCATGATCTTCCTTTCATAGTAATAGTTACGGTGTAACCAATAATTGATTACGCCGTAGTCGTTGCTTGAGTGACGTAATTTGCATGAGATGTGTTACGGCGTAACCTTAAAAAGGTTTACGCCGTAATGTCTTGTAAATATTTACATTTACGTCCTTTTCCATTGATAAATGATAATTACTTGCATTTCTCTTGAAACTCACAAAATAACAGAAAATATCTTGTTTTCATATGTTAGTGACATAAATGCAAGTAATTTAAGGGATAAAATGATACTAAAAAGTATTAAATATTTGATGTTATCAAATATCCCACCACTTGACTTCTACTTGCCCTCAAGTATAACCTTTTAAATAATTCTTAAAAGATATCTCCCTAGTTATACAAGAAGATATGAAGTTAAAAATTACCTATGCTAGAAAATTCTAAACCGAGCACCTCACAAAAGGGAAAAACGAATCACATTCATACTCTCATTAATCTATGTGTTTCATTTTTGGTGATCACTCAACTGCTCAGTTATAGCATGTATGCTATCATAGGTTTAAAAAGTACACAAGTCTCCACCAACTAAAATTAGGGTCTAAACAGTCTCAAAGGCAACATGAGTGACATTGGGTGATAAAAGGTTATGATAGATATGGGATACACATTTAATGATTGTTAGGATAAAAACACAAAACAAATAGTCTAAAATAATCTAAGGTTGTCATAACTAGCTACTGTCCATCCATGGGTCCAAAAGTCAAAGTCTGAAAATCTGATCTTCAATAATGGGCTACTAGCTCCATTCTTCATAAGTATCGGTATGATTTGGTGTAATAATGGGCTACTAGCTCCATTTTACAGAGATGTTTTTGTAACATTTCTCAATTTTAGGTCATTTTACGACTCTTATTATTCGTCACTATTTATTTTGGTCCGATACGCGTATACTTTTAATTTTACTTTTAAGATAAATCGCGTAGACTAGAAATAATCATTCAACGTAAACGGTCACCAAATAAATTA
>BQNB010047746.1:10908-40159 GCA_026074375.1 Tanacetum coccineum | reverse complement strand
AGTTTTTGTCTGTTTTTGGTCATTTAAGCTCGTTTTTAGAGGTAAAAGATATGTGTAATTAAGCACTTATCAATAACTATAACAAACGGTGATGAGATGTAGAGGGTGAGGACCCTCTGAGAAACAATATCCCCAGAATAAAGTTCAATAAATGAGAGGAGCTCGCGAAAGAGCTTATGCGATAGACGGCGGATTATGGTACTCAGTCGTTAGTTCGATGAATCAGCTCCATTAGCTCAAGTGTGTAACAAGTCTGTTAGTTCCACTAACAGTTCATGATTGCGAGGATTGGCAACGGCAAGAGTAATAACTCAAGAATGAGATAAGGTAGTTCCAAATGAGGCCTTACGATTCTGTCGAGTGGTAGAACACGATTGTGTTTCTAGACCCTTTTCAACAGATTCTGGCGATTTTCGAATGTAGGTTCATACTCGTGTCATATCGGATACCATTAAGCCCACTCATTTATAATTCATTATTTGCATAAAGAAGCGTCCTAATTTATGTAAATAATCAATTGATAAACTTATGGTTCGGTGATTTATAATTTATTTATTTAAATGAAGAGGCGTCCCAATCCTTTTAAATAAACAGATCATAAATCCTCCTACTTAATAATTCCCGGTGCAATACGCGTACTCTCATAACCTTCAAGTTGATGGATGACATGACGATGCATGTGCTTTAGTGAGTATGGGACGAGTGTTCCAACTCGTCTTGGAAACTGGGAGTAAAACTGCCAGACGAGATCAACATAGAGTTCAAGATAGGTGGTGAGTACCTCGGTTAAAGTAAACCAGGTAGAAGTCTCGATGAACCGGTCAACATAGCAATTATCATATAGATCCTCCTATTACAAGTCCCGCCTATACAAAACTTGCAGTACTTAGATTTATACATAATCCCATGTAACCAAAAATCATAACGGCCTTCGTGTAATACAATATAGTATAAAGCTATGAAGAAAATAATGTCCTTAGAGACCATTGTTTAACTTACAATGCCTGAGAACGAAATGAAACCATTGTGCAACTCACAATGTCTAAGAAGTAAAATGAGACCATTGTATAACTCACAATGTCTTAAAAATATTCTGGTATTTATATAATAATTCTTATATAAATAAGCGTACGATATACGCGAAAGGAATGCAAGCACATATATATATTATATATATGTATGCCACGTAAGCACTTAATGCAGCACGTAATGTAAGCACATAAGCAAGTAGCGTGTATGCATTTTGAAAATGTTTGTTGTGATGCAATGTTTGTGAAAACGACTATAGTCTAGGGTAAAATATGCAACCTAGTTCTCTATAGCCAGTGCTCTGATACCAATCTGTAACACCCCCAAAAATACAACAATGCAGCGGAATACCACATGGGGTGCTACTTCATAATACACAGCGCTAGATACAAGAGAACGACCTCTAAATGTGTCGTTTGTAAAACAATCTCGTTGATTTAATCAAAATCTTGAATTTAATATACATTTGTCCCATAATTGCATCACAATGAAAAGCTTGAATGTATAGACTCCAATGCACTTCAAGAAATCCGAGCATATAATTTCCCTGAGAAAAACATGCTTAAAAAGGTCAACATAAAGTTGGTGAGTTCATAGGTTTCTGTAAATACAAACGTTAGTTCCAATAAATGTATCTGCCCACTGTATCATTACAGTGTCATATAAAAACGTTTAATGACTACTGTCTCCCTACAGTATCATAAAATAATTGTGTGACCATTTAAATCCTTAAATGTCCTTCCAAAATGTATGTGTGATTTTTAGAAAAATGCAAAGTTAGCTGTAAATATGCAAGACCATTTCTTCCCCAAATATCCCAAAATGTACGGTGTCAAAGTGGAGCACAAATATCCACATGATTTATGCCACTCTTATTCAAGTGTGTATAAAAACCATGATACCATTACACTAAGCATGAACTAAGTCCTAACATAAACAATGGCTCCAAGTGCTTTACGAACGGATGTCCCCACATAGGACACCCTCAAACTGAGATTTCTGACGTGTGCCTCACCGGATGTCCCCACCTGTGACACCCTCAGCATTGAATTACTTGACTGTGCTACACCGATGTCCCCTCCTGGACACTCCTCGGCATTGAATTACTTTGACGTGTGCCTACACCGGATGGTCCCCCCCCAACCTGGACTCCCTCAGAATTGAACTACTTGATAGACATACAACCGGAGCTAATTCAAAATCTAAAATATAGTATGCGTTATGTTCAAAAAACTAAACTAGGTAATTGTATCCCTCACGAGAAGTATAAAAGAGTAGTAAACCAAACAGTAATCAACCATGTGAATGCTTTGTAAACATGTAAGCAACGAGTTGAAATGAGCAAAACTACAGTTTAATCAAACACTGTAAATGGATTTGGTAACAAGCATGTTCTCACCCCAAAATTATTTAAAACATGTAAAAAACAGGGGCCATGACTCACCTTGATCTACACGAAGAACGATTGATAGGTAGGCAACTAATTCACTTGAAGATGAAAATGATTGGGGGACAGGATATGGCATCTTATATGCCACAATACGAACGGAAGACGAAGTTGCCCGTGACCGAGAAGATGCAGCATAACTTAACGCTAAGTCCCGACTACCTAGGATAATGTGTATGGGTACCCGATGAAATGGTTTACATCAACATGCACGTTGATAAAAGATTTAGACTTAATCTTTGAAATTGTTTGGTGGTTGGTTAAATAAATAAATTTAGAATATTCCCAAAGTGTGTAATATATATACTTTATATATTACATATGAAAAATAACCCTTATATAATTCCTACCGTGAATTATATCATAAAAACGATTAACCCGAAGATTTATGTAAAGTATATAATAATTTACAAGTATCATATAAAATGTGTGAATAAATAATTAAACCCAATCATTTTGACAGCAATTCAATTGGTAACAGATTTTGAATAAAAGTAGACAAATGTCTTAAGGTTATAAATTAAACAACCAATGTTTGTACCCGTTCGTAACCATTATAAAATATAAATTAATATTTTATAAATTATGTTTCGTTTCTTTGACAAGTCGTATCTAAAACAGTCATCTTAATGTAAAAGTATAGTTTTCGTCAGTTGTCAGGTTATTGTATAGTTATATTTTAATATCTTTTAAAATATAACTTTAGTCTCTTTATCGGTTTCTAAAATAATAGAGTTTTAGTGAATCGTAAATATAGAAAATTATATAAATTTCATCATGAATTCTCCGTTTATATAACGTTTCCATTTTCGCAAAACTCGACGTTTTCTATATTCAATATATGTTGCAATTGTTAACGTGTTAATATTTCAAACACTCACGTTTTCTAGATATAATATATATGTTGCAAGTATTCACGTTTCTATTTTTCCAACTCCCGCGTTTTTCAGATATGACATATATATTCACGTTATTATATCGAAACTCACAAAATAATAAATATTGTATTTATATAACCATTAACCACCCTTTTGTTCCGATTTATACTTTATAAATCTCGTTAAAATTTTATATTCATAAAATTTTAAGATATATTTATTGTTAATTCACTTTAACCCAAACACACCCTTTCGGTAAATATGCTCACCCAAACACGCTCTTAGTGCGACACTGCTAAGCCAAACGCCCCTATTGCTGCCACTATACCAAACGCACCCTATTTTGTGTCCGCTGTCCCAAACAGCCCATTCGGCCTGTTAAACCTACAACCAAACACACCCTAATTTGTCACTAATAACCAAACGCACCCTTTGTTGGCTGTTACAGCCAAACACCCCTTAACTACTCAACCCAAACGCCCCCTTAACTGTTTAAACCGAACCAAACACGCCCTTAGGGCGGTGGCTGCCACCCACAGCAACCCCGCGTGGTGGCTGCCACCGTCAAAACAAACACCCCTTTTTGCTATAACCTAAACCAAACGCACCCTTTGTTTCTATAAACGAAACCAAACGCACCCGGCTGTCCCGAGTCAAACTCGACACCCCGGCTTCTTTTGTTGCAACTCTACCCGACAACCCCTCCCCCCGGCTGTCCCGGCAGCCTACCAACTCGCACCCGCCCCGGCTGTTTGACAGCCCAAACAAACCAACGACACCCTCTCCCCGGCTGTTTAACCCAAACCAACAAACAAACTCGACTCACCCTCTCCGTTAACCCACAAACCAACGCACCCTTGCGGCTGTGAACCCAACCCGACGCACACTCCCCTCGTGGCTTTCTTGCTGCCACCCAAACCAAACACGCCCTTGGGGTGGGCTGCCACAGAAAACAACACCCCTTGTGGTTATAACCTTAACCCGAACCCACCCTCTTCGGTGTTATTGTCTAAACCTAACACACCCTAACCCGTTGCCACGCTGCCAAAACCCGACAACCCGACCCGCTGTTCCAACAGCCAAACCCGACGCACCCTTTTGTTTTATAACCCAACCCAACCTTGTGCGGTGATATTAACAAAACCAAACGCCCCTTGGTTGTTTTAAAATAAAACTAACGCACCCTCTTTGGGGGCGGCCATAAACCCAACGCACCCTGGTTGGTCTTAATAACAAACCAGACGCACCCTGGTGGTTTTACTATAAAACCAAACGAATACCTCAGCTGCTATACCACCGAAACAAACACGCCCTTCGTGACGGCTAGCAAACCCAACGCACCCTACGGTGCGGCTGAAAACCACACGCACCCTCTTCGGGTGATGGTTGTGGTGATAATGAGGGTGGTATAATGACCATGGTGGTGGTATGGTGATGATGGTGGTGATGGGTTGCGGCTGTGGTGGGGTGGAATGGTGGTGGTGCGGCGCGTGGAGGGGAGTGAAATAGCGGGTTGGATAGATCGGCTCACGAGAAATATTTTGGGGTTCACCGGAAAACTCCGCCGGAAAAGTTTTCCGGCGGCGGCGATGTGGTGGCCGGCGGCGGCAGGTTGGCCGGACATGGGAGGAGGTGGGGAGAGAAGAGAGTGTTTATATGTTGTGTGTGTATATATTGAGATGGAAATGAAGATTTGTATAAATTTTTGTTTATATATAGAAATTATAAAATGAAGTGGCAAGTTGATAATAGTCTGGGGTTCATTATGTAACTTTTTCATATACTTTTTGATAAAAGCGGTTCGGGACTCATTTGAGCGACTTAACGGATGATTCAACTCTTGAAACTTGCGCCATTGTTTTCCGAATCATTTTTCTGATAAAAATGAGTATTTACTTGATAATGTTTCATAAATATTTTATAAATTGTCCGTAAAATGATCCTTTTACTACTCGAATATTTGTCTCATCAACAAACGTCACTGAAAAAATGTTAAATAATTATTAAATATCTTATATAAAAAACATTAATAATTAAATGTAATTAAATTAATTTTTTGGTGTCGGTACTCATCCATGATTCAAAAAATCTTGCTGTGCATGTTAGTCACCTTCTGACTGTTTTCGTGTCTCGGTCAAAACTAAAAAGTTGTCAGAATATCGTTTTACATCAAATTGCTTTAGAAGTCCCCGAAAATGGAAAACTGGTTTAGCTGCTCAATTTTTTTATTATTTGTTTTTGATAAATCAACCTTGGAAAAAACATAATCTCCTTTAAATATGTTCCGAAAAATGTACCCGTTACCGGTGATCGCTTCCTATGTGAAAATAAAAACCAAAAGTCAAAAGTCAAGTCAGACTCGAAAAGTCAAAGATTAAAATCGTCATTCAAAATTTTGAAAATTCTCGGATGTTACAAAGAATGTGCCTGCGTTTATTTCAATTTTCCCTTCGCGATCAAGCTAGCAACTGGCTTGACGTCTTCCAGCAGGATCTATCACCACGTGGGAGGATCTTACTACTCGTTTCCTTGCACAATATTCCAGCCAGACCGTGAAGGACGCAAAACTTCGCAACGATATCCTGATGTTCCAACAACATCATGGAAAATCTCTATCTGAAGCATGGACTCGTTTCAAGGACTTACAACAAAAAGTCTCTCATCATGGCATTGATCGATGGCTTCAAATCCAGATTTTTTACGATCATGTCGACTACACCACCCAGATGGGCATTGACCATGTAGCAGGCGGGAGACTTAGAAAGTTAAGGCCAGACGAGGCTTGGGATACTATCGAGGAGTTAGCCCAATATGAGGATGAAGGGTGGAACGATACCTTCATCCCAGGTAAGAAGAGCCTTAACTACAAAAAACCTAACATCAAACAATTATTGGGAATCATGGAGCGCAAAGTTGATACACTTATGAAAAACGCAATCTCGCTAATGGGAAGAAGCGAAGGCGTATTTAGGATGACAACCAACGAAATGTACCAACCACCCCCTGAGCCATCACGTCAAGAGGAATTTGAGCACATTGTAATGAACTTCATCCTCGATCAGGAAGAAAGAGTCGGACAGCTCAAAGAATATAATAACAGATTAATGGTGATTTTTTATAGCAACTTCCTTTCGGAGTCACTAAGGAGGTTAAAAGATAAGATAAGAGAGGAAGGGGGCAGACTAAGGAAAATCGAGAAGATTACAAAATACCCAGACAAGGAGGTCCCGGAACCCCTAGCCGGCAAAAATTTCCAAAAACTCCTGCAAAAAAAACGTTTCCATGATACCCTTAAATCTATCCCCTACAACCCATCAGGATAAGATAGGTCAACTAAAACTCTCGAAACCACCCCACCTAAAAGTCAAAAAGCACCTTCGGTTTTAAACCAGGTAAAAAAGCCAGTCAAAACGTCAAGACCCAAACACGACAAAGGAAATTCTTTAAGCAACCCAACGACGCCCCATAATGTGCCAAACCGTTAAGGACGAAACCGTACTAAAATCAAACCCCGTCACATTACATCATTCACACTCACGAGAGTAACCGCGGTTTGACCCCGGAAGGAAAAACGTTACTTTTCCAAAAAGTGAACTAGTTCAATAATTTGGGAATCCCGAAGCATCCTGACGCATTGGATAATATGAAACGCCGTCGCGAATGAACCTCCTGATAATATAAAAACCCAACTCATTCCATCACCATCAACCTTTCACACATCACCATCAACCTGGACCTAAATTTTGTAGGCAATAAGTACAATCATCAGCAATGGTAATGATTCCGTTCCACTCATCCTTGGTTTCCCTTCATGCTCAATATATCCCCAATTTCATTCCATTGCAATTCCACCAAATTAATTTCGTACTATAAATCAATTGTCAAAATTGAAAATCAGGCTCAAACTAATTATTTTGTTTTTACCCAAGTTTTAAACCAATTGAGCTCAACACCTTTACAAAAAAACTCGGATCTTAGGTTAATGGACATGATTTTTTTAAATTATTCATTGTGGGTCTGATCCTAAGGGCATGTTTGGGAATGAGTTTAATGAAAAATACCATAGTTTTCCCTCGTAAACCATTTTTAAACAAAAAGTCGCTCTGACGGTGTTGAGGCAAAATCGCGATGCCAGTCGTGACCCTCGATCACAACACCAAACATATCATCCTAAATTTCGTTCATTCTTTGTGTTGATTTCATTTCAGAAAATGAGCAAAAGAGCTAGGAGCACTAGAGGTCAATCCTCTTCCTCTCAAGGAGTATCAATTTAGGAGAAAATTCAAATGCTTGGGGTATTCGAGAGTGGTGTGCACCAAATGCGCCATGGTGTTCTTGCTAGACTGCGTATTCACTTCGGGGATATCATCGATTGGGATTTCCTCGCCTGCCAAGGTCTTGCTCAACCCTTCTTTGAGTCTATCAATAAAGATCCTTTCTCTGGCCCTCAATGGGTGAACCTCTTCCGAACCAATGAGAATGTCTACAGAGAGTTTGGTTCGTGAGTTCTTTGCTTCATTTGAGTTTGACGCCTCCCCTTGTAGGTATGATCCTAATCATTGGTGTGTAGTTTAGATTAAGGGGCAAGCAAAAGGAGATTTCTCTTTTGGAACTAGGGTGGAGAATTGGTTTGTACTCCGAAAGGCAATCTAGGGAAAGTGATACTCTAAGTGGGTTAAGAAAGGGGGTAACAGTGAAGGCAAATCATTTGTTATTGGGATTTTGGCCAACCTTTGGGGATGATGGGTTTAATATGGGAAATGCGAAAGTGGCCGCCATTAGGGATCCAAGAGTTAAGCTTGCCCATCGTTATATTGCAACGACAATTGCGGGTAGAAAGGAAAGCACTCATAGGATCACTGAAATTAACCTATTCTACTTTTATTGCATCTACTCCGATGAGTCGTCTCAACATTCCATAGCCTAGCTTGCTAAGTACATGATTGGGAAGCGGGAAAGAGTTATGATTTTGTGCGAGGGATTTTTGTGACTACGATCACCCAATTTAAGGATTGCTACCAATGAAATGATTGGGCATTAAGTGTCCAGAGCCTCCCCTCATGTCTTCAAAGAAATCATTAATATCAATTGGGGTTGTCATGAGGTTACACAATGAGGGATGCCTTTTTGGCACCGCAACAAACAAGAGTTAGCGGAGGAAAGATGAGGAAGATGATGAGGGTATGAGTAAGCTGGAGGAAGGTGCGGTCCAATGAATGGGGCAGGAGGATCCGCCGACCATGTACCGCAACATGAGTCAAGGTAGGATAGGCGAAGTTCGCACAAGCCGTTGTATTAATCAGACAAGACGAGCATTGGGTTATATAACACTTGGATGGGCACAGAAATGAACGAGCTTCTGGATTATGATCACTCTGTCCGCTATTTCCAAAACTTGTCAAAGTGTCGTGACAAACCCCTGGACCCCAACCTCTCCAGATTGACGATGTTCCCAAGGTATATTAGCCGATTACCTCCCGTTTGCTATCAGGATACATGCCTACAGGCTATAGTACCACCTCGGCCCTCTCACGATGACTCTTATGATCATTCCATGTTCAGTCTATCGTTCTAACTAATGTCTTTCGTTGTTAAACAGTTATGGATTGTAATAGTCTAGGATTTGAATATTTAAACCTAGTATTCTTGTGTTTGTTATTGAACTAATTAACTGTTAATATTAGGAATAACTTGTGTTTTAATTCTTTATTACTTGTTTTAATATGTTTGAATTATTTTGTAATCATGCTGTTTGATTTTATAACTTCTCTTATTTGCATTCAAAAGATATTTTGTCAACAAAATAATGTAAGAGGGAATATATCCGGTTTTAAGAACTCAATTCAAAACCAATTCAAAATAAATTATTTAGATTAATTCGCTCCGTTTAGAGTCATAATGATTGTAACGATTAATTTCAGGTTTTTATGCAGTGCTTTCTTCAGATTTAACTAATAAAATTGCGTGCAAGAAATTTCTCATAAAAAAACGAAGAAGAATTTTTCACAGACGCTGGAGATGGCGTCGGGATTAACACCACGTGCGTCGCGTCTCCAGGAATGGTAAAATTTCCGAATTTTTTTTGTATTTCTCTGAAAAAAAAAATGTGCATTAATTAAATTTGTGATTCATTTGTAAAACCTACATAAACCTATATATACAATCAATATTACTTCCTATCTTTACACTGCTTTCAAGAGTCAAAATCCAAAATTCCTCATTATATTTATATCCATCCCGCCGATTTTATGCTTGGTGTAGTTGTCTTTGTGAGGTTTCTCGATTCACGATCTCGGGAGGTCGGGGGTGATGAAAATAAATGAAAGCCATTTTAGAGAGAGAAAGTTGTTATTATTGAATGATTAGTGAAAATTACAATTATGAGGTTCACCCCTCTAAGGAAGATTAGAGGGGGGTATTTATAGTCTAAACACAAGCCATCTTTGGGCTAATTACATTTCTAGTCCTTGTGTTTAAGACTATATAGAAACTAATGTAAATTCCATATAGATACCATATTTTTAATCCTAACAATCTTCCCCCAATATGGTGGCATATGGAATTACTTATAATGTATCCTACAAGTACAAATATAAGTGCTCCACTTGAATCATTCATTACTTGCAGACGATACAAATGTAATTTGTTAGAATTGAGTTATCTTTCCCCCCCATTTCATAACTGCAATGTCTTCACACAAAATAGAGTAAAATGAAAAATAAAAAAAAGCTTTCTTCATCAACTTTCTTTTTGTCGATGTTTTCTGAATCAGCTTACCCCCCAAACAACATCCGAATTGTAAGCAGATTTCTGAAACGTGATGAGCTTCATAAAGAAGAAGTAAAGTAGAAAGCAGAAGTAGAATCATAGAATTAGAAGAAGCAAAGAAGAAGCCAACCACATCAACTGAAACAGTACTTCTGTTCTGATGAATATCATTCAGGGAAACATGCAAGAATCAGCAACATCTTTCTCAAACGTATGCACATACTACCAACACTAACCTCTAGAGGTACTTAAAAACTCAATTTTCATCTATTTAAAACGTCAACCGAACTTAGTTATCATTTTCATTGCGTTTAAAATCATTTTCCATAAATCTAGGTTAATCACACGACACCTATGACATTAAATTGCTAAAAAATCCATTTTGAGCTGTTGTCGGCCGACTCCAAACCGAAAACATGAATTTTTGACAAAACTCAACTGAACCTTGCTCATCCATTTAAAAACACTTCAAACCACAAAATATGGTTTGACAACTTATTTTCAACCAAAATTTTACCTTTTTACGACCGTTACAGTCTTTTACCGAATTTCACGACAACAATCGTTTTTCTGATAACTTTAAAATCTCACACTCACGATTTACGTTTTAAACCAATGTTATTTTATCATTCTGAGTTTATTAAATAAATAAACCCATTAACACATTCCCAAATTTATTAAATCTCCACACTTGAACAAACTGTCGTGCCAGTACGCGGTGCGTGACGATTTTTCGCTAAATGCCGGAGAACTTCCCGGAAAGCACTGAAAACCTTAAAACCACTCTAAAACAGAAAAACTAATCAAAAGTGATTCATTTACGAACTCAAAACTTCATCAAACTCCCGGTTAAACCAAAACCGTTTTACACAAAAATAGTCAACAGATTTCAACTTTTCAGCTTTCATCAGGAAAACTGACAAGATCGAAAGACTTCGAAATACAAAACTATAATATTTTATAATACTTAGCCCTGGGCACATTACCGGTTATCACATCCCTTGACAAAAAGAAACCTACATGCATAAGTTTTTACAAGATTCTTGAATTTTTAGTTTTTGGTTTCTAAGGGTTTTGATCCAATTGAGGGTAATTGGAGTAACAGGGGTTTAAAATTGAGTGTGTAAACAAAGATTGGAGTAAAAAAAAATCAAGTTGTGACTTTGTTTTTGGTGTTGTGGTTTTCGGCCAAGAATCAAACCCAAAGGGGTTTGATTGTTTTGATTTCCTTTGCATTCGTGTGTATTTGTAAGTATTTTACTAACCTTTTTTACATTGATTTAATTATATGTTCTATGCATGTATTGATCTTGTATTGAGAATCCATGGTATTTTGGTGCATGTGAAATATATGAGTTAGATTGTTGGTTTAAGTGATTAGAGATGGTGTTAAGATAGTTTAAGTGTATTGGTGATGATTGTGATGCTTAAAATTGAAGTTTTGAAGGAGTTGAAAGATACTCAATAGGAGCAGAAAATTAGAGGTCGTGTTTGGGCGAGTTGAAATTTCCAAAACTAAAATTAAGCTAGAAAATGTGGTAGAGGTTGTTAAAACGAACGTTTTGATATAAAACGGGGCTTCTAATTCCTTATAACGAATATGTGGCGGCCAATTGAAATTTGGAAAATGTCATAAGTAAAATTCAGCAAGTGTTGAATTTTGGTATGTACTGCAGAAACAAAAAGGGGCATTTTGGTCATTTTCTGTCGAGATTCGGGTCTCAGCTAAAAATAAAAAGTTGTCCGAATGTTTTACATCAAATTGATTTAGAGTTCGAGTCCTGAAAATGAGTTTTAGCATGTCGTTTCGGATGGGTCAGATTAGGAAAAGTTTTATAAAAAGTCATTATAGCTGAATTTACTTAAGTTGACTGCAGAAACGAAAAAGGGTATTTTCGCCATTCGTCAAGTATCGGGTCTCGGCTAAAACTAAAAAGTTGTCCGAAATGTCGTTTTACATCAAATTACTTTGAAGTTCGAGTCGTGAAAATGTATTTTAGTGGGTCGTTTCGAACAGGTCAGATTTAGGAAAATTTTATAATAAAAAGTCAAACTTGGCTAAATTCTTTTAATGGCCAATTTGCGTTATGGAAAATGATTAGGCGTAAAATATATTAACTAAAACTAAATTTGCAACTAATAAGTGAGTCTTTCACTTTCGTTCACGTCTAGATGTCTTAATCTTTATAATAGGCCAAAATGGATAATTTTTATTAAAATTGCATATTAGTTGGAATGGGTTAAAATGGAGTTAAACATAAGGCGGATTATTTTAGTGGGTATAAATAAGTAAGTTTGGCGCACTCATGGATTCTACGATATAAGATATCATATATGTCGGAATATATATATTTTACATACTTATGCATTTTATGCATTTTTCTTATAAATATATTCTTATACGCGCAACCATTATTATAGGTCGCGGGTGAGACGTTGTCGCCGTTCTCTCCTTGTTGAATTTATCGTTCGATACTTCATTGCTTCTTGGTGAGTTCATAGCCCCACCTTTTCTCTTTTAATGGTTTTCATAAACTGTTTTCGGGGTGAGAATACATGCTCGTTTTACCAAGTAAACTCATTGATTTCTACTACATAAGCGTTACATGATTACTTTTACTAAAGCTTTTACTAGCTTACTATATGACTTCTAAAACATATGCGATACATGGTTGTTTACTTATGAACTTATTAAAGCTTGATTTGCTTACTACGTGATTAGAGATCATTACCTATATATGAAACCGTGAGTTTTGAACACATTATTTATTTTACTATTGGACACAAGTGTTTTTAAATTGTATGCTATCCAGATTATTGCTGAATATTATTGCCTAAGTTACCGCATTTGCCATTTAAGTCCCTACCATTCATGAACCGTTAATTGCTATTGTAGTAAGCACGAGTGTTATGGATAGATCTATCAGGACTGACAATCCCCACCTTGAATTTTTGGTCACAAGTTGACCATGCTATTGTAGTAAGCACGAGTGTTATGGATAGATCTATCAGGACTGACAATCCCCACCTTGAATTTTTGGTCACAAGTTGACCATGATGCATTTAACATTGTGAGGACAGTTAGGTTGTTGGCAAGCATCCTATATTTCTCTGGGGCACAAAACTAGTTAAGGTTTTGGGGTCTTGAGCTTAATGCAATAATATATGTTTTGGACTACTGAATTTGTTTCGTAGTCTACTCTTACCTAATTCTTGTGGTCCACTACTGAACATTTCTTGATTTATTAAATCACTACTTAGGTTTCGGAACTAATACTTTTAAATGTTGCAACACTTCTTTTCTTACTGAAATATTTCTTGAATTATTTCAATACTGCTTTTACTTAAACCTATGAATTCACCAACATTAATGTTGACTTTTTGCATGTATTTTCTCAAGTTATTATATTGCTAGCTAAGCATTGGGAGGATTCGAGTCGCACGGATATAAATATTTTTGAAGGCTTTATAATTTCAGTACCATTCAATAAACGTTTTGACAATGTTTTTGTAATACATTTTAAATGAGACCTGTTGTAACTCTGTTATTTAATACTCCCTCCGTCCCATATTAAATGTCCACTATTGACTTTTGCAGTCTTTCTTTTTTAACTTTGACCTTAAATATATTTGTTTGTGTTGTGTGATACTTGATGAAAGTTATACCAATAAAAAATACATTTAAAACTCAATCCATTCATATATTTTGCATCAAATGTTACATAAGATAAACAAAAATATTTTAATTTAAAATGGAAAAGAAAGACTTCAAAAAGTCAAAGTGGACATTTAATATGGGACAGAGGGAGTAAAAATTATCGAATGGTTGACTTTTCAAAAACGTCTCACTTAGTGTCGTTTTCTGTAACTTGTACTTTATGCTATGAAGTAGTACCCCAAGTGGTATTCTGATGCGTTGTAATTTTGGGGGGTGTTACAGTCCTTATCCTTGTAAATACTGTTTTGGGACGATTGAGATTCATGGTAGTATTCATCTTATGTAGAATTGGGAAAGAAGTAATTTATTACCCTCAATAGAGCTCAATAAGCTCCATGTTATTTTGATCCACCTCAAATCAGGTCATTAGTTAGATTGTAAATAATCGAGTATGTAAAAGTTCAAGTATACGGGGTGTATCTATAAACCCCCATGATGTAT
Organism: Tanacetum coccineum; assembly: GCA_026074375.1. Taxonomy (NCBI): domain Eukaryota; kingdom Viridiplantae; phylum Streptophyta; class Magnoliopsida; order Asterales; family Asteraceae; genus Tanacetum; species Tanacetum coccineum. The sequence continues at coordinate 25,878 of BQNB010047746.1, read as the reverse complement.
TATATATTTAAGCAATGACAGGGCAAAAGTGTACGAAAAAACATGTATACAAAAAAAAGAGTAAAAAAAATGTACGGGCTGTCATTTGTTTATGTTATGTTTATCATAGAGTCAAGAAAAGAAAAAGAAAAAGAATGGTGTAGAGTTTTGTAAAGTTTGTATATTTTGTTCGAGTCTTTGGCTTAGCAACCAAACCAACGTGTATTCTTATAAATAATTAGCTAACTCTTCCACTCCAAATTCACCCAAAGTCACCACCCAAATGTATCCTATCCGTTTTCGTTTCCATTAATGTTATCTTACACCTACACCCCACAACCCTTTAAAAGACCTCTTAGATAGTAATGAATAATGCTTGCGCCTAGCGGTGGAGGTTTGATCCTTTACTAAGCCTATGGTAATTTATATGCTATGACAGGTAATGAGTGTTGATTTTCCGTTTCCCCACTATGCTATAATTTATTACACACCTGAGTGAAAGAGAGAATCCCAAACACTTATGTGAGGTGCTAGTATATACTTTCCGTGCTTTTAATTACGAGGTCTAGAAGGTTGTGTTGTAAAATACTTTTAAAGAGTAGGTTAAATGACCCTCATATTGCTATTGTCTAGGTAGAAAAGCCCATTTGCTTGAGGACAAGCAAATCCTAAGTGTAGGGGTATTTGATGAGGTGTCATTTTATACACTATTTCGGGTCATTTAACCCCATAAATCATGCAAATATGGCCAGATTACATGCTTAATCGTTTGTTTTTAGGTTTTTAGCACTTGGATGGCTTGTGGAGGAAATACACGTGACTTGGGCTCATTTGGAGAAGAAACGGACAAGATTACGGACCTACACCAAATCTCTTGAAGATTTATGCAAACAGTGGCTGGAGACGGCGTCGCAGGCATAAAGCGACGCCGTCGTGATCTATATAGTGACGGCGTCAGGAATTTGGCGACGACGTCAGGACGTGGCCGACTTAAAGAGGACCTAGAATCATCTACGTGGCGACTGTGTCAGGATTACAAAGCGACGTCATCGCGCCAACATCTCTATAAATATAAATCCATTTTTAGGGTTTTAGTGGGTAACTTTTGGATAACTTTGTATAAACCTAGGGACACGAACCCTAGTCATTTTAGGAGCTTTATAGGTCGTTTTTAGGGCCTCAAAACCCTATTGTACTACCTTGAATCCATGTTTTAATCAAGTAAGGTTATTTATCATTAATCATTCAATATGTCTATGTGTTGTTTGATTGATTTATCTTCTTTCTTTCTTTATAACATGCAAGGCTAAACCCTCATTTGTATTTATCTATGATTGCATGAAACTTAGGTTGTAGATCCTTTTGATGTTGCTTCCTGTTGATGAATGTGCGCGTTAGGCTTTAGAAAATCAACTTTTGTCTGTATCGCTATTGATATGTCTAGGGAAACGCGAGTAGTGTAGAAAGGATACCATCGGTACCAGTCTTCATACTACCTTACCCACTATATGGTTGATCCCTCTTAAGTTATTTCACATGCATTTAATATACTCTTAGGGCCTTGTAATAGTCTTCCTACTACATTACTTGTGCGTTTCCCTAACGGAATATTAAATAGACGTCGGGTTCGTGTAATCCGTTCATGACCTAGGAAATACTTACACAGATCATCACAAGTGTGACAAAGCAACAGATCTAGGAGAAGCAATCTAGAGTAGTGCATGATTAGGTAAATACATTTTCTATCATAAAGTTATTACCAATAGATTAGACATTAATTAGTTTAGTAGTTAGTTAAACAAATCAACCTCTCAAACCATAGATTTACCTGCTTTCTTATAAATATAAAAACATAAAAAGAATCTTCTCTCAACCCCTAGTATTTTGTTAGACCGTGATCAAGCCTTTCCAATCTATTCCCCTAAAGAACGATAAAAACCCCCGAGTCTTGCTTATACTACACTGCAACGATTAGGTACACTGCCTAGGAGATTGTAAAACTTCCTGTGAAGTCTTCACAACCCTCACATCAGCATGATATTTCTAAGTTAAAGCATAAACTAAAAGTTTTTTTACCAGCATGGTTTCAAAAGATGGACATCAATGTGTGATTGTATGTGTAGGAAGCCTTTATTTTGGTAGAAGATATGTAGACGGCCATGGAGAAGATATGTGGATTTATAGAGAGTGGTACGAAACCCGACTGACTATGCTGTTGTTGCATTTTTCAACGTGAGATACGACCCAGATGATCCGAGAACATACTTGGGTTCATGGAGAGACCAAAAGGAGTAGGGTTGGTGGTCAGTTCATGGGCGACTTCTAGAACTGTTTGATTCGTTTCCTGTAATAGCTTTTGTTTGCATATCCATATTTAGAAAATGGTGACCAACGACTGTTGAAACAGGTAGGAAGATCTTTTTATTCTTAATCAAGAATGTATGTATTAATGGAATGTTGTTTTGACCTATATGTGAATTGTGCAATATTTAAGAGCCCGTGTTAACTGTCAACAAAACAATGTCGTGCATAACCATCGTACGCTAAGCCAAAACTTCCCGCGACGAAGCACGAGCATCCATTACTTGTTAAACCAAAAGGTAAAAGAAGTAAAATATTCATTTTAAATTCTTAACAGCTTTCTCATATTGATTCAAATTCTTGTTACATCTATAAACCCTCCAAAACGCCATTCATCATAAATTAAACCTTCAACTGCTCATATCAATTATCATTACCCATATTTCTTAAAATTCTGGTAAGTTTTTATACTTCATCCTTCTGACTACGCATTTGACTTTGGGATTTTCTAACTTGTGTCATGGCATTTAATGTTACAAGATTCCTTTTCAAAGTATTATTAATAATTAATTGTGTTTGATTTTTTCTTTTCTCCTAATTCTACGCTTTCCATTTGAACAAATATTATAATTTAATATTTCTATTAAGTATGTCAAATCAAATCCTTCCAAATCATAAGGCATAATAATGGTAATCAATTATGAAAATAAACTAAATTAACTTAAAGTTTGCAAGTTCCCTCTAATTTTTTTAACGTGTGATCAAGATTCCCTCCATTTTTCCCACCAAATAATTTAACTACATTCACAATGTTTATATATACTATGATTATGTCACTTATTTGTATAAAGAAAGCAAAAGGTAACAATCTTTCAATATTCTATTAACTTAGACTTTTAGTTAAAAGTATATGACCAATTTGATAGTTTTGTTTATTTTCTCATTGTAGATGAAGGAAGGACTTCCTTTTGATTTAAATGAAGTACCTATAGATGAAGATGTTTTTGACTTAGAGGGCCAAACCGAAGAAGAAAATATTGACGTACCTTTTGTTGGTCAATGTTTTCTTAGTGAAGAAGAGGCTTTGGTTTTTTTATCAAAAGTATGTAAAAATAAGCGGGTTTTCGGTTAGAAAAAGGATAGGTTTCTGAGAACAAGAAGTGAGAAATAAGGTGAAAGGAAAAGATGTGATTTTCTATTTGTATGTAAGGGAAGCCGGGATCGGATAAATTGGTTAAGAGTATTCGAAAAAAAACAAAAAATTCGTAGTTCTGCTACAAGATGTGAATGATGGTATTATGTTCTTTTTATAAAATTAAGAAGAACGAATGCTATTTTTCGGAGGGCAGTGGCAGTTACTTCGATTCGTTTTTTGCAAAGCATAATCTTGACATATTGTCTACACACGAGGTCTTTTCTTTCGTTTTATAGTAGTATTGCACACGATGACGAGAAGCGTTTATTTATGTTAAAGAAGGTGGCTTGTCGTTAGATAGATTTGCGTGTCATGAGCTTGAAAAAAAATGTGAGACTGAAGTACTTTATTTTCTCCAAAAGATGTTTATAATTTTTTTATCAAAATATCATAAAGTTCACTCCTAAAACTAACGCAAGAGATATTTTAGAATATTGTAAAAATGATAAAACTGAAAATCATAATTTTCAATATGATTATACAACCGATACCAAAAACAGGTTAGAACATATCTTTTGTGTGACAACCATGATTTAAGCAGGTTAGTCAAACCGTTAGTATTGACTTATGTGCCTGTTGCAATATATGGTGTATGTGATTCTGTGTGTTTATATGAGTTTTTTGTGGGTTTATGTGAGGTATTGGTAATCAAATTAATGAGTGTGATTCATCTTCAATGAGATTTGGATGGTGGTGTGAAATATCGGTTGAGTTCCTTTTTGTTCACTTCTTGAGTGTCAAGAAATTGATTATGAGACTTTGAGTGTTTGTGTTTAAATGAGCAAGTATTATCTACGTATTCGTATTTTTGTGTTAGAATCTAATATAGGTTTAGATTTTTTTTTAAGAGGTAAGTTAAGATAATGTAAAATTCTATTTTAGGAAAGTTAGGTTGGGAAAATGAAAAAAGTTAAAAAAGTTATTTTAAAAGGTCTAGTTGATTACTGTTTAAGCAAAAAAAGGTATAGTAAATTAGTTTAAAGTTTTTATAAAAATTTAAGGGGGGGAAATACAAGTTAATTACTATAATTAATAAATAAAATAAAAAAATAAGAAAAAAAGAAAAGGGCTATGGTTCGGCCGCGTGAGGGGGGGTGGTGGTTCTTAGAAAAAAAAAAGGAAAACAAAACCGAATTTTATTTGGAACAAATTATAATGGTAAATATTAGGATCTTTTTGTAGGCTATAAATACAAAATTAAACCCCAACCTTCCACCACTTGCGTTTGAGATCATCCGAAAGGAGAGGAAAAAGAGAAAAAAACTCTAGGGTTTCTTTTGCTAAGGTATTTTCTAATTCTTGTTTAATTCTAGTTAATTTTTAAATAATGTAATCTAGCATGATGATTAGGGTTTTTAAACATGTACTTTTCGCGCTAGGGGTTTGGATTTAGGGTTTTTTGTTTCTGAATGTTTATAATGTATAGATTCCTGTTTGATCATTCCGTTTTGAATTTTTTCATGATTGGTTAGTCGGTTAGGCTTGTCTTTAGATATGTCGTTTTAATTTAGCTGCAGAATTTTGCGTTCTAGTTTTGTAGAGGTTCAGTAATCAGTCATAAACAAATTCAAAATAAACTTTTACAATATACTGGAGATAACCTCAGAGAGTCTACTTTCCAGAAAAGTTGGTCTCGTGAGTTTTTATGGTCGGGAAGTGGGTCAAAAGGTCGTTACAAAATCAGTGGGTAAAACTGTGATGAATTTCAGTTTTGGTTTTGATTTTTCTAAAAATACTTAGACATCTAGTTAGAGGCTCTAAATCACGTGGAAGTTAGTTTATATATTGTGTGTGACCCCTGAATTTTTGCTAAGCATATAATGAGGTCTAAAGTGGTCATCTAGTGTCATACTTTTAGGGGGTCAGATTCTGGACGAATTCTGGACACTTTGGATTAATAAATTTCTAAAGGGTATTTGTAAAAGGGTAATGGCTTTGGGAGAGTGTCTATCGATGAGGTTCTAGAACATATATGTAAGCATGGTGTGAATTTTAGTTTGAATTTTGGAAAAAGTGTTTAGGTGGTACGTATTTAGGACCGCGTAAGTGAGTTATAAAATTCTGTCCAAAACCAGAAAGAAAAACTAAAGTGTGCATTGAAGTCGTAATGGCCTATGTAGGAGTTGGAAAAATAAATGGTTTTTCTTATTAAATTAAGATATAGTAACCGATGGTAGATAGCTTAGATATCCACTCTACGTTGAGGTATACTTCGATTGGGTGAATTCCTATTGATGGTAGGCTTATTGTGTGCTTAATTGTTTAGATTATCGTGAAGTGTTTTGTGAAGATTTTGTTGGATTCTTTTGGGAAGTAAGCACTCAGGTGAGTTTCTTAGCACCCTTTTTCTTATGTTTTTTTAGGGTGGAATAAGGTCAAAGAGGTTTTGAAATGTTATAGTTACCTGTGATTATGTGTTTTAATGATGCATGGGCTATGTGACATTGTTATGTTATGTGCTACTTGCTTTTTTGGTTAATGAATTATTGTGCGTGAGCATGATCGTCTCATGACATTTATGGATTTGTTGGTTAGTAAGCGTTCGTGTGGTCGTTTATTGCTGTGATGTTGTTATCGGTATAAGTGTTAGGTGAGCGTGATTGTCTAGTGAGTCTTTTTTGTTTTGATTTGTATGTAGGGTTTTGCGCGTCGTTGTATTAATTTTTATTTTTTCTTGTGTGGTAGAGGAACTCTTATCGCGGTGATTCCAGTTGTTCTTGTGACCGTAGTTATTGAAGTAGTGATATGATGAACGTTTCTCATGTGCGATCTTGGTTTGATGTGCTGTTGTGTGTGTGATTAGCCATGTTCATATGTGGCATTGCACTTGTTACATAGCTTGATGAATCAGTATAGTTACACGCTTAAGTTGTTTTTTATTTCTTAGAAATATTTGTTCTTGTATGTATGATTTCCTTTGTTGGGCTTGGTCATTATGTGTTGTATGTTTTTTGTTGCTATCACTAGTAATTGGACCAATTTGATAATTTTGTTTATTTTCTCATTGCATATGAATGAAGGAATTCCTTTTGATTTAAATGAAGTACCCATAGATGAAGATGTTGTCGATGAAGAGGGCCAAATTGAAGAAGAAAATGTTGATGAACCTTTTGTTGGTCAATGTTTTCTTAGTGAAGAAGAGGCTTCAATTTTCTATCAAAAGTATGCAAAAATAAGCGGATTTTCGGTTAGAAAAGGAAGGTTCGAGAACAAGAAAGGAGAAAATAAAGGTGAAAGAAAAAGACGCAATTTCTTTTGTCATCGTAAAGGGAAGCCCGAGGATAAATTGGTAGAGTATTCGAAAAAAAAAATCGAGTTGCTACAAGATGTGAATGCATGGCTATTATGTGTATAAAATTAAGAAGAACGAATGATATTTTTCCGGAGGAGTGGCAAGTTACTCGATTCGTTTCAAAGCATAATCATGACTTATTGTCTACACATGAGGTTCGTTTTCTTCGTTTTATCGTACTATTACAACTGATGATGAGAAACATATATTATTGTTAAAAGAAGGTGGCTTGTATGTTAGACAAATTATGCGTGTCATGGAGCTTGAAAAAAATGTGAGACATGGAGAACTTAATTTTCTCACGAAAGATGTTTATAATTTTTTGTCAAAATATCATAAAGTTCACTCCCAAAACTGACGCAAGAGATATTTTAAAATATTGTAAAATTGATAAAACTGAAAATCATAATTTTCAATATGATTATACAACCGATACCGAAAACAGGTTAGAACATATCTTTTGGTCCCATGCTCAATGTTATGATTGGTACCAAAAATATGGAGATGTTGTGGTATTTGATACAACTTACAAGGTGAATTCATATGACATGCCTTTTGGCATCTTTGTCGGTATTGACAATCACGGAAGAACCATTTTACTTGGTTGTGCACTTTTGCGTAATGAGACAACAAAAACATTTCAATGGCTATTCAAGGTAATCACATTTGTTTTCTATTTAGTGAATAAAATTAGAATTGATCTAAAATTACAATTGATCTTTGATCATGTGGTTTATGTTTTGTAGTTGTTCACTTTGCTAATGAAGAAATTACCAAAAACTATATTAACCGACCAAGATCCATGGATGACACAAGCAATTGCTAAAGATATGCCTTTCACAAAACATGCATTTTGTATATGGTACATCACTAGTAAATTTAGTGGTTGGTTTACTTCAATATTAAGAGGTGAGTATTCAAGTTGGTGCTCCAAATTTTAGGACTTATATAAGTTAGACACGGTTGAAGAATTTAAACACCAATGGCCATTAGTTATTGGAAAGTACAAGTTAAATGAAAACAAGCATGTTGTTGGAATGTATAAGATTAAGGAATTCTGGGTGCCCGCGTATCTTTACGACTTCTTTTTCGGTGGTATGACAACAACGGGAAGATCAGAAAGTATTAATGCGTTTATAAAAAGATTTATATCTTCTCGTACATGTTTAAGTCAATTTATTAAACAAGTAAGTGATCACATGTAGTTAACTATAGTCTTATATTTTATGTTTCTTGAATAACTAACTTTTTTTCCATGTAATAATATTTTAGGTAGATCTAGCAATAGAAGATGTTGAGCAAAAACAAATGCATGATACTATGTTGGTGAAATATAGAGGCTCGTGTTTGAGGTCACTTTCGCCGTTAGAAGAACAAGGTCGTCAATTGTTTACTCCATTTGCATTCAAAAAGTTTTAAGAGGATTTTGGAAAAGCATTTCAATATTTGGTTAAGGAAGATCAACAAGCCTTCTTTGGAAAAGCATTTCACATCTATGAAGCTGCTGGCGTAAATTAGGATGACACAATTTTTGCCATTTAACCATTGTTCATTTTTTATGTTATTTTTTTCTAACTTTTCATTCGTTGACTAAAATCATCCATATAACTAGCACGAGCTAAATTCAAACTATTTTATTACTTTAACATCATGTTAAAAGTTCTCAAACAATGTAACCATGCATCGGTTTTTCGCATCAGTAGGAAAAAAAGATATTGAAAATATAGTTCTAGCACTTCAAACAAAAAATAAGATTCAAATTTTCATTCTCGATAGACTTCTTTCTCTTTGTAGCACGCTTTCGGGCAATAACGAAACCATCTGATTTTTCTTTATCCGGACACTCAATAGACTTCTTTCTCTTCATAGCATGCTTTACTTGCTTTGTCAATTCCTTTTGTGGTTTCAATCGACATGTCTTAGGTTGTCCTTTCGGTATCGATCTAGGTGGACAATGAACCAAATCAACCAAAGGTGGATCAAAATTGTCCAAATAAGTTGCTACGATACTACTTTCTTGTTGATGTGAAATAAAGGATTCATCAAGTTCAACCTCTTGCCGACACCACTGGGGAGACCAATAAGTAGACGGAATTTCAAAGCAATCCTTATGGACGAGCACACTTAAAATATGACGACAAAGTATCCCAACAAATTCAAAATTTTTGCCACTTAGCCACTTTTCCGTCCCAATTTACCTTATCCAATCGACTCGCTTTGTGATGCTTAACCTCAAAGAAGGCTTGTTTTCTTCCTTAACTAAATATTGAAATGCTTTTCCAAACTCATCTTGAAACTTTTTGAATGCAAATGGAGTAAACATTTGATGACCTTATTATTCTAAAAGCAAAAGTGACCTCAAACACGAGACCTTATATTTCACCAACATATTATCATGCACTGTTTTTGCTCAACATCTTCTATAGCTAGATCAACCTAAAATATCATTACATGGAAAAAAAGTTAGCTATCAAGAAACATAAAATATAAGACTATAGTTAACTACATGTGATCACTTACTTGTTTAATGAATTGACTTAAACATATACGAGAAGATATAAATCTTTTTTTAAACGCATTAATACTTTCTGATCTTCCCGTTGTTGTCATACCACTGAAAAAGAAGTCGCGAAGATACACAGGCACCCAGAATTCCTTAATCTTATACAATCCAACAACATTCTTGTTTTCATTTAACTTGTACTTTCCAATAACTAATGGCCATTGGTGTTCAAATTCTTCAACCGTGTCTAACTTATATAAGACGTAGAATTCGAAGCACCAACTTGAATACTCACCTCTTAATATTGAAGTAAACCAACCACTAAATTTACTAGTGATATGCCATATACAAAATGCATGTTTTGTGAAAGGCGTCTCTTTAGCAATTGCTTGTGTCGACCATGGATCTTGGTCGGTTAATATAGTTTTTGGTGATTTCTTCATTAGCAAAGTGAACATCTACAAAACATAAACCACATAATCAAAGATCAGTTGTAATTTAGATCAATTCTAATTTTATTCACTAAATAGAAAACAAATGTGATTACCTTGAATAGCCAATGAAATGTTTTTATTGTCTTATTACGCAAAAGTGCACAACCAAGTAAAATGGTTCTTCTGTGATTGTCAATACCGACAAAGATGCCAAAAGGCATGTTGTCACACCCCCAAACGGGGCCTGGACGGAAACACGTGTCCGGGGGCGTGATGTCATAATATACATCACACAAGATACAAAGAACGACCTCTAAGGGTACGTTTGAAAATCCAACATCGTTGCATTAATTTAAAATAGTTAAGGTTTTACATAAGTTCAAAGATAATATGCGGAAGCGAACAAAAGGTTTCAAAATTTGACAACGATGTTAGCATAGATAATAATAATTCTTGAAAATCGGTCCAATGCAAGGTAAGACCATAAAGCAAGCAAAGACATCCACAACTATGCACCTGAGAAAAACATGCTAAAATGTCAACACAAAGTTGGTGAATTCATAGGTTTGAATTTAGTATTAAAAGTGGACCACAAGTTCGCAGTACGCGTGTGACAGTTATAACAAATACAACTTCACATAAGAAGTATTTACTGTTGCGTTAAGCTCATGACACCGAAGCTCAATTTAAAAGGAAGCATATTATATGCCAAACAAGAATTAATTGCCCTAAAGGTATCTGACCAAGATCACCTAGTGAAATCCGACATGGTATATATCTGTTTATCGGGAGCCCCGTGGGTAGTGAGCGCTACTCACCCGGATAAGGATAATTAGTCCCAATAGATCTATTTACAACATTCACGCTTACTTAACCAGTCCATCGGTTAAGCAATTTACGGTTCATGATAGTTCGAGCATTAGTGGTCTATTCGCTACTTAGGCAACACGTAATCAGGAAAATGTAACGTAAAATAACTGTGTCCATAGTTTAAAAACAAGCAATGTTTCTCACCCAAAAGTAGTAAAGTAAAAGTAGTAAAATGAGAGGCTATGAACTCACCTTAGCAAGATGAGCAAATGATAAATCACGCAAGTAAGAGATGATATAGAAATCTACCCGCGACCTATAATAATGACGCGTCTTAGAAACACGGAAAGTATGCCAAGAATTACACAATATGTTCATCACCAAATGACATCCATGTGTGTTTTTGTGCTTTGACTTTAATTAACAAAACGTCACTAAATAAAATTATAGATTTTTTCGTTAAGTTTTGGTGTTTGACCAAAAATTACTATTTTTAGTAAGTTTTTATTTTAGGAAAGTTTTTAGTTTCAGGACGTTAATACCGTCCCCTATATTTGCTTAATCCGTATTTCCCTAAGTGCACTAGAGAGATCTAAACGTTTAACTTCCATGTCCATCTTGCTAAAATTCACCAATCTTACTATTTTTTAGTAACCTTAACGCTTTTCCTAAAATATGTTAACGACGTCTTTAAATGATACTAATCAATACATATGTGTTACTATATGTTTCGCTAGTGTTTTAAAAGCTCAAAATATATCGAAAGTGTCCGAAAACCCCATTTTAAGTTTCAAACAACAACTATTCATTTGGTTTTGTCGAAAAATGTTTCAAGTTTCATTTGGCTATAACTAGGCCGTTTTAAGTCCAATTTTAATGTGCGATATATGAAAAACTACCTATTCGAAACGAGCTCTCCAAAAACTACTTTTACGCCTAATGAAAATATTTTTAGATCGACCAAAACCCCAAAACAATTTCGGATCAGCAACTACCTTTTTCACAAACGCTTCCAAAAATCACACCAAACTTCACAATAGTGCCTAATCTAGCCTAATCTCCATTCACAACTAATCCACAACAAAACCATTCCTAAAACTAACCTAATCCCTTCATTTCTATTGTTGCAACTCTCATCCAACTCTCATCTCGCCAAGAATATAATATTTAACTAGTGATACAAAGTAACATCATTATTTATAAAATCTTATTTTATAATCTTTCAAAAATTAAAACACAACATATGGATGTATGGATCATGAACATATATAAAAGAACATAAGTAAACCACAAGAAAGGATTCAAGACACTTACAAGAATGAAGAACAAGTAGAGAAATCACAAGATCTATACCCCAAAATACTAGATCTATAAAACCCAACATCAAATCTTGAAACCCTAGTTTATAAACTCTTGAAAGACCCTTGAAATCAAATGAAAACCTTCTTGGAATAACCTTTAATCTTGATAAAATGAAGTTTAAGATGTGTGAATATTGGTAAAAATCAAAAGTATGGATTCTGTGTGTGTTTGTGTGTGTTTCGTGGGCTAGGAGAAGACAAGAGAGAAGAGAAAACAATTTTGCCAAATGAAATGAATTAAAAGAGATGTGTGTGTTTATAAGTGGGTATTTATAGGATAAGGGTTAGGGTTTTTGTGTTACAAGTGACTCAAACATACCAAAGTGTATGTGTTGAGGGGTTCGGCCAAATAGGGTCAAGGAGGGGGGAAAAGAACAAATTTTTTGTCTTTGGCTCCAAGTTTAGCTTAAATGGCTTACTACTTTGGCTCCAAGTTTAGCTTAAATGGCTCACTAGTGGAATTGTAGTCCAAAGGTCAACATGTGAAGTGTAAGAGCCATTGGCGTAGTGGAGAACAAAATAAACATGTCACTTTATCTTCTTATGCATGCATGTGATGTTGTATTTAAAAAAAAGACGCTCTTGAATTAATTTAGGACTTATGGTTGCATATGGTTTGGTTTAGGCGTCCATAATATGACAAGAGGAGGGTTATGAATGAAAATTTTAACTTATGAACATGATATGGACGATAACTAAAGTTTACACGAAAAGATTTTGGGTTTCCGGGGTTCCGTTAGGTCAAAAACGCGAAAAACGTAGTTTAAACGTTTAAGCGTAAAAATAAATACCGGGAGTGATCGTAAATTATGAAACACTTAGAAAAGATAAAATAACTCATATAATATCTAAACTAATCAAAATCCAAAGTCGGAACATGTCCGATGACGTTTTTTAGATTTACGCGGGTTAACTTCCTGGTAAACTGCCAAATTCAAACATAATGTATAAAAGTCAAAAATAATGGTCGGAAAGGTTTAAAATATTGACCTAAAATCTTCGGGGTGTGACATTCGTCCCCCGTTAAAGGAACTTTGTCCTCAAAGCTTAAGACGTGGACTAAGGGTTAACGAAAAGACGATGGTACTTTTTCTTCATTTGATCTTCACGCTCCCAAGTAAACTCGGGCCCTCGTCTCGAATTCCAACGGACCTTCACGATTGGAATGCGGCTTTGCTTTAGCAGTTTAACTTCTCGGTCCATAATTTCAACTGGATCTCCAATGAAATTAAGCTGGTCATCAATCTAGATCTCATCCAACGAAATGGCTAGTTGTCACACCCCGACATTTGCGAAAACTCAGGAATGCAACATAATTATCAATCATAACACAAGATACAAAATAGAGAAAACTACATTGCATAAACTTCAAGTGATATGAAGACCATCAACCTTGAACAACCTCGAGTGATGTCCCAAATCGCAACTAAAATCCATAATCTCTTACAATTATTCAAATGCCCTCACAGGGGTCCATAATCCAAACTTAATCCAAAACATCCAATTACTAGGACCAAACAACAAGCAAGCAAGACTTCAAACGAAATTCCACTCGGGATACTTCTAAGTCTGCTATAACAATCACCAAACTACTCTTCTTTCACTTCACCTGAAAATGATACTCGAAAACGTCAACAATAATGTTGGTGAGCTCGTAGGTTTGACCTTAAACCCAAAAGTTGTGCCAATATTTCAACAGTGGACAATAGTGCTATATGACAGTGAATATAGGCAAACAACCTTAGCATCACCGCTAATCAATAACCATATGTCACTTACGAACCTAAAAGGCCTATCAGCTTGAGCACTAAAATTAGGGCAGGACCATACACAAACCTGGGTAGGCATACCCATCCGCTCCAATAATCACACAAATACTGGGTAGGCGTACCCATCCGATCCAAACAATCATGCATCACATAATATTCACATAGCAGTCATAAGCACATATCTTGTCCCATAAACAAAACCTCATTCCGCACAGATCAATTCAAAATATTTCAAAACCCATTTGAGTATCATTTTCCTCTAACGGAAAAACCAGTAAAATGTGGGGCTACGAGAACTCACCTCAAGCAAGTCTTTAGCAACCAAATCTCAATCACACAAGCAAATGCAACGACACCCGCACACGACCTAGTCCAGTTAATGTCTCAATTTAATCATCTAATTCCAAAACAATCTTCACGTATGATGCATAGAGTTTAGACGCATTGTACAATTTAGTGGTGTGATGGTTAACGACTTAACTCCACAATCATATCAATCTCATTCCTCGATAATACATACTTATACTATTTAACGTAAATAGATAAGTACTATAATAAATATTTATAATTATTAATTATAAATATATCTCGACAAGTCTATTTGGTACACCTTAGTCACTTCAAAATAATCATTATACGGTTGAAAATGAAACGCTTACTCATAATAAGCACATTAGAAAAGTTTCAAGAAATGCTTATATTGAGAAATGCGGACGAACCACCAAGAGAGAAGGGGAGAGGATATTTTTTTTGTAAAAATGATCTATGTGAGAAATGCTTAGATGTTAAGCATATAAGGGCCAGTTTGGCTCGCCCAATGTTTTTGACGGAATTGGAATCTGTTTAAAGAATTGAAATGTGAAGGAATTGAATGTTAGAAATTGGAATCCTTAGGATTTGAAATCTGAAGGAATTGGAATTTGCAAAAACTAGCGCATGTTTGGTTGGAAGAAAATGAAATGAGAAAAAACAAATTATATTAAAATATATAAAATTTTATTTTAGTTTAAAATTAATAAATTATATATTATTTAATAAATAAATCACTTATAAAATAATAGTCATTCAATATTCAACCTTCTCTAATTGCGATTTACAGCATTCAATTTTTAACATTGCCATAGATAGATTCAACTTTCAACTTTCAAGAATTAAAAAAAAATTGAATTCTCTTTATAAGGAGTATAGATTAACAAACGATTTTGAACTAAAAGCATGTACATTTTCATTTTCCACAATACAATCTAATCCATTCACATTGCTTCCATATTCACTCTCAAGAATTGACAATTTCAACTCAACCTATGTTGGTGCTACTTGCTAGTT
>BQNB010047745.1:0-35574 GCA_026074375.1 Tanacetum coccineum | reverse complement strand
TGAGGTCCATGAATATCGCAGGTGAGTTTGTTAGTCCGAATGGCATAACCTGAAACTCGTAATGACCATACCGAGTTTGGAATGTCGTCTTTGGAATGTCTTGCTCTCGTACTTTAAGCTGGTGATAACCTGATCTCAAATCTATCTTTGAATAAATACTTGACCCCTAGTGTTGATCAAATAAATTGTCGATCCTTGGGAGTGGATAACGATTCTTCACTGTTAGCTTATTTAACTCACGGTAGTCAATGCACATCCTGAATGACCCATCTTTCTTTTTGACAAACAAGACCGGGGCTCCCGAAGGTGAGAAACTGGGTCTTATAAAGCCTTTGTCGGAAAGCTCTTGCAGTTGTTCCGACAATTCCTTTATTTCAGACGGTGCCAATCGATACGGTGTTCGAGCTACGGGAGCGGCTCCTAGAATTAAGTCGATCTGGAATTCCACTGGTCGAGCTAGAGGAAGACCCGGCAAGTCCTCGGGAAACACTTCAGGAAAATATTGGATGATTGGTACATCCTTAAGTCGCTTTCCTTCCGAATTGTCCTCCTCTTTCTTGGCGGATATCTGTGCCAAAAAGATCTGACATCCTTTTGCCATGTACTCTTGAGCCTTTGAACATGAGATAATGGCCAACCGAGAGCTCTACATTTAAAACAACCATTTCCCTTGGGATTTTCCCCATTGCCCTTCTGAGTATTAGCAACATTTATGTTGCCAGAACTCCTACAGTCGCGGGCAAAGTGCCCTACCTTGTTACATTTATGGCATTTCTGAGTACACAGGCCATTATGATGAAAATGGCACTTGGTGCACTTGGGCAAAGATCCACCGTATGGCTTCTTTTCACCCGACCCCATATTGTAGACCTTGGTGACATTCTGTCTCTTGAAGGGTTGTTGTTGATGACCATGGTTGTTTCTGAATGAGTCATCAGCCTTTCTTTTGTTGTCAGTTTGCCTTTCCATATAGGTATAGAGTTTCTGATCCATCAAGTCGTTGGCCAACTCAATAGTCTCATCCAACATCTTGGGTCTGGCAGACTTGACATTTCCATAAATGTTATCAAGAAGTCCACTAATGTACTTGTCAACCTTCTCACTTTCATTAGCAACAAACTTGGTACATATCAGGGTTAGCTTTTGGAAACGTTCAGTGTATGTTGGAACATCGTTCCCTTTGACCTTTAGGTTCCACAACTCGATTTCTAGTTTCTTGATTTCACCCTACGGACAATACTTGTTCGTCTTCTAGAGTACTTCCCAAGTCATTAAATATGCATCAGGACCTAAGGTTCTTATCTGACCATTCCACCAAGTCAAGGCAGCACCTAACAGAGTGCAGGTGGCAAACTTAACCTGATTTTCAATAGCACAACCACTGATATTGAAGACTGACTCCATCTTTTAAATCTACCGAGTTAAACCGGCCACGCCTTCCGTTCCTTTGAAATTCAAAGGTTGACACTTCATGAAGTTAGCGCAGAAACAAGGGCGTGCAGTTTGCACATTCCTTCGGTCATCCCTGTGCGAACTGTGGCTTGCGTCTCCATTGGTGGAGTTTCGCTGAAGATCTTGATCAATCATAGCTTGGACGGATTCTGGAGTCATGTTGTTTGGATTGGTGTTGCTAGTAGGGGTATTCTGTCCTCGTCTAGTCGTAGGTGCCATGATTTGTCTAGATCACAAAAGACAAAACGTGAGGTTATAATCATGACAGAATATAATAATGTATAGACGAGACAACAACACAAGAGAGATATATAACATAAACACAGCTATTTCATTTATAACTTGGAAAATTTTACAAGAAATAGTTATTGGTACACAAAATATAATACAAAAGATCTAAGGCTATGCTAGCGGGGAAAACCCCTAATACTTAACATGGCTGTACAATGACCTAGCAAGATAAAATAACATAAATCACTAGATGTGACTGTCAGCATCCCTAGAAGCATCCTGGTGATCTGGAATCCTAGCATCTGGTCCTGGCTGTCTAGCTCTCCTCTGCTGCTCTTGATGTGCTAGCAACTCGGCCTGCATGTCACTCATCTCTCGTCTCATGTCTCTTATCACTCGGAGAGTCTCTGCCATCTGTGGCTGACGCCTATGGTCAGACTCTTGAAGCGCTGCCATCTTAGCCTGCTGCATCTGGAAACGAGTCTCATATACCTGGTGCTGTATCTGAATGAGAGTACTTTGCAGCTGTAGCTGTGCTTGATGTGCCTGGATATGGGTCTCGTGTGTATACACATGATCACAATGGGCCTGAAGCTCATGATGGGTCGCCTAACTCAATCCTATCTAGTGAGCCCAAGCCTCTCGAGAAGCATAGGCCTCCTCCTCCATAACCTATACTGTCTCCTGGAGAGTCATCCTATCCCTCATAAGTAAATTGACCCACTGTGAGTCTATAGCGACTCGCTGTGATATACGAGTCCTACCATCCTGAGCATCCTCTAATAAAGCATACAAGTCTTGTGTATCATGCTCATGGATCTCAGTAAGCTCTGTAACACTAGTATTGACCTCTCCCATGGTCATAGATGCTATCTCAGAATCTGCCTCTGCCGGATCTACCTAAGTATCCCTAATACCATACCCAACCTCACTAATCCCCTGCCGTCTCACTTTAGCATCTACGGTGCTGACAAACCCATAATCTACCCCTCGACCTCAGGTAGGTCTGGCAGTAGAACTCTCCCTGATCTCATATTTGGAGTCTAGAGTGGACAAACACAACCTCTTACGAGGTGGCAGCTCAGACTCGGGAATATCATCCCTATGGTCAACCGGTGGTTGTATGTATAGAGATGGTGGTAGTGGTGGTAGTGGAGGTGATGGTAATGCGGCAGTAACTGCATCAATAAGGGCCTGAGTGGATGATATCCTGAGTGTCTGGATTTAGGTTGGACACCTAGATGATGGTAGTAATGGTGATGGCACAGGTGGTGGTGTTGAATGTGCAGGTGGGGTCGTGCACCTAGCAAGGCGCTCTCCTGCAGAGGGTGGTGATAGTGAGATAAGTGGTGATGGTGATGGAGTAGTCATGGCTAGAAGTCTCTCAACCTCTGCCTTTGGTGGAAGGGATATGGAAGCCTGAAGCTGGACAGTGATCCTAGCTCCAGTAGTAGAAATGTCGGTGGAGGGTGGTGGTATAACATGCTCTGTTCCCTTAGGTAGGGAAACAGGCTCAACAGTAGGTACAACAATAGTAGAGTCGGCCAGAGCTAAGTGCTCCTCCTCCTCCTCCTCCTCCTCGTCCTCTTCCTCATCATCCTCATCCTCATCATCGGCATCATCCCCAGATGAATCGCCGTAATCATCATCTCCATCATCTCCCCTATCCATAAGATAGTCAACCGGACCATCCTCTGTCTCATCATCCTCATACTCCTCAGGATCCTCCTCGGGATCCGACTCAGCAACATACCCTGGTGACTCAGCAGTGGGTGAAACAACAGGAGGTAATGGCTGCTCCTCAGCCAGGAACACATGCTCGTCCTCTAATGGTATATACTCAGGGTACACATGCTCTAGCACGTAGTCAGGATCATGTACCTGTATGAACATAGGCTCACGCTCATCCTCGTCTTGAGGAACGGGCAGTGTTTGTGGCTCCTCTGGGTCTGGAATGTATTCCGGTGATGGTGGGGCTACTGGCTGCATAGGGAGTCCATCGTATCCGTATACGATGACTCGTGGAATGCCTCCATCAGATATCTCCTCATCGGCTCCCCAGAAGACCCTGCCTGGCTCAGAATCGGTATAGACGGAAGTGTAGGTAACCGCAGATGATGCAGAAGACATGACTGCTGCAAAAGCAAAAATAACTTATATAAGTATTACTTATAAGAGAGATCGGTATGTTATGTCTATAAGTTTTAATTATAAGAGTCTTATAGTAATATACGTAATATAATTTATATACGCATATATCAATCATGCAAGCACTTAGTAAACTACTAATGCTAAGACAGTGTATGTCATGTAAGCATGTATATTAGATGCAAACAAGTAATGTATGTATGTCCCGTGCAAATCCCATTTGTGAAAGCAGTGTTTGAAAATGGTTATAGTCCAGACAAAAACTTTTGACCTGGTTCTCTATAACCTTGGCTCTAGATACCAATCTGTAACACCCCCAAATCTGGGTAGCAGCGGAATGTTGAATATCCGAGGGCGTTACTTCATAGATCAATAGCACAAGATATGAGAACGACCACTAAACGTGTCGTTTAAAAAGATACATTGGATTTAACAAAATACTTGTTCATTACATAAGCTCATGGCTTCAAATTGTTTGACAACATAAGTAAAGATTTCGGTTTATAACAAATGTCCCAAAATGTAATACGCCCCAAATCTTTAATATTGACTCTCCACAGAGTGACCCCCAATGTATCTTGGCACCTCGTGCCTTATTGACCTGAGAAAAACATGCTTAAAACGTCAACATAAAGTTGGTGAATTCATAGGTTTATGTATGTAAATTGTAGGACCGCAAGATTTCCAAGTATATGATTAAGCAACAAATGCAAACATCATAAAAAGTAATTACGTTTTCCTAAGCTCATGACACTGAAGCTCGACGTATATGAATGCAATAAA
Organism: Tanacetum coccineum; assembly: GCA_026074375.1. Taxonomy (NCBI): domain Eukaryota; kingdom Viridiplantae; phylum Streptophyta; class Magnoliopsida; order Asterales; family Asteraceae; genus Tanacetum; species Tanacetum coccineum. Next base: position 30,960 of record BQNB010047745.1, on the reverse strand, counting down.
TTGCCAACATTTGCCCATGAATGATGTTCTAACCCGCAACATCCCAAATCCGACATGGTATACGTTTGTTGTCCGGCAGACCGGCACAGTGAGCGCTACTCACCCAAACGGGGACGTCAATCCCAAATAGATCTATTTATAACATTCGCGCTCGCAATCTAGCAATTGACAGTTCATGATAAAAGGGCTCAGTGGGTTATCGCTACTTAGGCAAACACGAAATCATAGTATAAAATGTACACTTGCGTCCCATTTGTAAAACAAAGCATGTTCTCACCCCAAAGATGTAAATCATTTAAATAATTGTAAAACATGGGGCTATGAACTCACCTCAGTAGGTAGTCCTCTGAATGATAAATATATCCAAGTATAGCAAATGAATCACACCGTCAAATACCTAAGTAAATACGGCCAGTCTTAGTCTACAAGTTTAGGCTAAAGACTTAATGTATAAACTACAATATCTTGCTAGTTTATATGTACTGTTATCACTTGTGTGGTGGTGCACATGTTTATTGTATTTGTCTTTACGTGATGGCTCTTGGGAACGTATAAGTGTTGTTAATAAATATTCATATTTATGAAGTCATGATTTAACTCGTATAATACATGAATAATATTATAACGCGTTTGATTCGTTAAGTGTTTATTTAAATCACTTTCGTTTATAAAATACCCTTAGGTTTTCTATAATTTCAAACAACCCCTAAGTTTATGAAATATATACTATTTACATTTTAAACCCTTAAGTTTTCACTTGTACACTTTTGGTCCTTCAACTTTACAAAATTACCCTTTTGGTTTCAGAAGTGTTCAAAACAGTCCCTAGACTTTGAAAAATCACCTTTTGGCAGTTTTAACCCTCAAATTTGCAAATTGAGATTTTTAGACCCTTAACTTGTAAAAATTGCATTTTAAGCCCAATTAAATTCTAACAAGTGGCATTAGGTTTCATTAAGCTCTAATAAGCCATATAAGCTGAGTCAGCTTATAAATAAGCTCGGATGAGCTTATTTAGGCTTATTGGACCCGTTAAGGTCCAATAAGCATTTAAAAGGTTCAATTAAGATTTAATAAGCACATAAGCTCTTATTTGACTTAATTAAGCTTATATAAAACTGTTAAGCTGAAAAATAAGCTCGGGTGAGCTTATTTAAGCTTATTCGAGCTTATTGGGCTTGATAGCCCAATAATCTTAACCCGAAAAGTTGTAAAAGGTTTTTACCAAGTAATCCAACTTATTTTATAGACTTGATAAGCACTTTTGGGTCTGTTTTCTGTTTAGCTTATTTAACAAGCCAATAGGCTCGTTATTGGGCTTTATGGGTCCAATAAGAACCCGATAAGCCCTTTTAGCCTTTAGGCTTATTCACTTATTAAAGTGTATAAGCTCACCAATAATCTGTTTAGGCTTATTGTTGCTTATTGGCTCTCATTTGGACTCGATAATGGGCTAACAAGCCCATTAAGGGTTCGGTTAGGATCCCTAGAGCTTTTTATGGTCTATGTAAGTCCAATAAGCATGGTTAGCCCCTTAATAAGCTCGTAGAGCTTATTAATAAGCCACAGACTCTACTTTCATAGTCTGATGGGCCTGTTGGGCTCCTATAGTGGGCTGTCAAGCCTAAGATGACCCGAAAGTGGTCATTTGGTTTACTTATTAGTTTCTAGGGCTCTAATCCCTTTGTTAAGCACTTGTTAAGATTTATTAACCATGATTAATCACATGCATTCGTCCTAATTGCTAGTGTACGCGTTCCCAAGCTAAGCCATCACGTTTCTATAGAAAGTTAACGCATAGTTTTCGTGTGTTTAATATAAACGAATAAATGATCACCATGGTTCTCATTCTAGCATTTTAAATTAAATGTTTAAGCCTTAATTCGATGTTTCGTTACGTTTCATACACGTTGTATATACTAGCACCACACAAGATCAATCATACATATAATTAATGTGCGTGAACCATGCATGAGTCGAACCATGCATGCTCATGCCTACGTAATTTGTCCACACAAAATTACGTAACTTATATAACTAGACATGCAAACAAACGAATGGAGAAATGACATGAATGGATTGATTCGACTTACAAGGGTCCTAGAGACTTGGCTCGAGTATTGTAAGACAACACAAATGCGTTTACACCAAAACATGTATAAACCTTAAGCTTTAAAGCTTTGTATATCCGAATCCTTAGCTCGTGCACCTTCCTATGAGCTTGTATGAAAATCTTAATGTTACTTGTATCCTTGGAAGCAAATGTGGGAGCATATAGGTTCGGTTATTTTATAACCCGAATGAAAAAGGAAAGGAATGAGTATGGTTTAGCTTTGAGAGAATTTGTGAGTTTAGGAAATGTGTTAAGTGACAATGTGAGTGAGTATTTATAGGCTCATGACTTAGTTAGCTCTCTCTAGTCCTTGTTTAACCACAAACGAGCCATAAGTAGTGGTTTTTGGGGTTTCTAGTTAACCTCACATTGTATTATGCTAAACCACTCAAGTACCATTCTTAATTACACAATATTGTACAAAATTTGCTAGATACATGAAATCTTATAGCTTGTGTGTGTGATTTGATCTTAGCCGCGACATCCAAGAGGCCAAAAGAGGTTCAATGGTTAATAACCATTGTGTAATAAGCTTAGAAGAGACAATTAGTACAAGGTTTAATTAAACATGGGATGTACAAGTACTTTAGGGATCATTAGAGATTTTCTAGTTGTTATTAGCACATGGGACGAATTTTGTGTGGGTTAATCTTACCCATATTCGGCCCTAGTGGCTTGTTAACACAAGAATTATATAAATTTTGTGTTTAAGGATCAAAAGTGGGTATTGGTTTGAGTCTTGGTAAGCCTAGGTATTTCCGAGGTGTGTCTAAATGTATTTTATTGCGAAACGTAAGCCTTTTATGTGACCAATAAAAATTAAAACACGCAAAGTTAATAATTATCTTCCTAATAATTATATAACACTTGATTGACGTAAACTTTAATTTATTTGATGACCGTTTACATTGTATGATTATTTCTAGTCTACGCGATTTAGCTTAAAAGTTAAATTAAAAGTAAACGCGTATCGGACCAAAATAAATAGTGACGAATAATAGGAGTCGTAAAATGACCTGAAATTGAGAATTGTTACAATTTTCATCCCTTTGCAAGATTTCTAGATGAGATACGTGTTAAAAAATGTCAAAACACGTAAGCTAACATAATAACAAACAAAGACCTAAACCTCGAATAATATCACACATATAGTTAAGACTTTACCCTCATATAATCATGTGCTCACTTAATATAATCCAAAAGTCACCTCTTGCCTGTTGCAAGTATGAAAATAAGCAAGTTAGGAAACTTACAAACAATTTATTAGCTAAACATTTTTTACAATGAAATAAAAGAACAATGAACATATAAAATGACGAATTAGAAAAGCCTCCCTAACCTTTCGCTGGTGTGAAAAAATATGTAGGCTATTATCTCATGTCAAATAATGTAATATTTCACTTGCGGCTCGTCATTGTGTGTATGAGATAATCGATAACTTCATGGTGATACCTTTTATATAGGCATGGATAAAAACTTTTAAGTAACTTTTTGAGTTAAATGATGAATTAATTAAGCAACTTATGAATGCAAATGCAAATAATTACGTACGTTGCCCAACGAATTAGAATCAAAAGGGTGTGAGAAAAGTAAATGCAATTACTTTATTATGCCTAAACTCAACATTAATTCTTCAAATTTATTATCATAAATGAAATTAGATGAAAGATTTTCAAAATTATTGTAAAATGAGTTTATTGCATGGGCTTAAATCTTAAAGACTCCATCATAAATGATGGGACGGAGTCTTTTATTAATAAGATAAGATAAGATAAGATACATAATCTTATACCAAGTGAAATCTAAGGATTAAACACCTTAAAGCAAGAATTTAGAAACACAAATTGACTAATGTTGTCATCATGACTAAGCGAACGGCAATTAGGCCTATGAAGTTATGATTTTGTATTTATATTGTGTTAAAAAAGTTATTCCTTCACTTCTTGAAGTTATATATGTAATGATATTCATGTATTTAACTTCAAATTTTTTTTAAAAGCTCATAAGAAATAGGTAGATGAATACATAATTCAAGAGGGGTTTCTGTGGAAGCAGTAAGTTATTAATGTCATTGTGGATTATGGAAGATATTTTTATTGAGCATTGTGGATTATGGTCATGGTGATGATCATGATAATGATCAGCACTTGAAGAAGAAAAAGAAGCAGGTGAAGAAGCTGTCACTCACTGATGACCAATGATGGAAATTCAAAAGAAAAAGGCCAAGTGGCGAAGAAGACGAGGGTATATTAGTCATTTCACATGCTTTTTGTCCAACTAACGGGAGCTTCGTTAGAGAAAACGCTTCGTGGGCGTTTTTGCATTGCCACGTATGATAGAGGGATATAATTGGAATTAACTTTCTATCACGGGCGATTTTGCAAAAATCGACAACTTTAAAGACATAATTTGCAATTGACCCGTAAAATAATAAATACATAGAAAGTGAAAAGAGGAGGTCCCTTTAACTGCTAACCTCACCGCTTTTTCTATATTTCATAAGGGGCAATTTCATATCTCTCCTACTTTTTGTTGGAAATATATATATATATATATATGGTCACTTGTGCTCCAATAACAGTACCTACAAGAAGCTTATGAACAGCAAAAATACATAATTTGTTTTCAAGAAAATGGATACCCGAAAAGAACATACCATTCAAGAATTTAAAAAGGAATTAGAAGATGAAAGTGGTTGTCCTTCAGGGAAAATTGGTGCTCCATTATTTGGTTGGCCATGGCAGAATTTAGGTAGTTATAAGGTATGTTGTTATTGAAATTTCCTGTTGTCCTTTCACATGTCTAAGATTGTGTTTGAAAAATGATTATTGTGTTTTTAAATTAATTAATAGCATACAGTTTTGAGTGTTTAGACACATGATTAATCTTTTGGGAATGGTATTCTCCAAACTAATTATCTGATAATTCCAAGACGCTAAATCGATATCTTTCTTAAACTAACTTAACTTTTTGGTATGATCAGTACATTTTGCTTGCGCCACTTGTTGCAGAGTTCATTTACTCAAGAGTTTATGAAAAGAGGCAAAGTGAGTATAGTTGGTATTTGCATATTCTGATCTTGTCTTCACTGAGAGGAGTTGTGCACCAGCTATGGAGTTCATTGAATAACTCGTTGTATATTAAACGAAATAATCGAGTATCTCAGAAAGGCGTCGACTTTGATCAGATCGACAAAGAATGGCATTGGTAAAATTATCCTTTCCCTTTTTTTAAGCATGTGAAGTGTTTGGATGTTTATGTTCAAAGTGATCATGCCTTGGGATAAAATTCACAAATATACTTTTGGGTTTTTGATGAAATCTACATTTTTTTTTTGTCAGGGATAATTTCATCATACTTCAAGGACTTGTGGCTTCAATAATCTTTTTGATCAATCCTTCAGTGACCAAGTTACCTATTTGGAAAACAAGTGGAATTATTTCTTGTCTAGTTTTCCATGTTGGATTTTCAGAATCTATGTATTACTTGCTTCATAGATTATTACATTCATCTTATTTCTTCCAGCAATACCATTGGTTACATCATAGTTCAAAAGGAATTCATCCATATACAGGTAAAAGATCATTAAAATTGACCCCACAAAACACAATCTTCTCTAATTGTTAACTGACCATTTCTTGACATTTTTATCATTTTTTGGTGCAGCCGGGCATGCAACATTTTTCGAGCATTTACTGCTTTGTATGATTATAGGAGTTCCACTTATTGGGACTACGTTAATTGGACATGGTTCGGTCATCATGTTCTATGGCTATGTTCTATTGTTCGATTTCCTTAGATGCATGGGGCATAGTAACGTTGAAGTTGTTCCTCATCGAATCTACGATATTGTACCATTGCTAAAATATTTTATGTATACACCAACGTAAGTTTCATATATTAATAATCCAAAAAGTTAAAAATAAAAAATACCAGGACGACATAACAATGTGTTGATTTGATTATTTTTTTTATTATTGTTTAGGTACCATTTTATTCACCACAAAGATATGAAGACCAATTTCTGCCTTTTTATGCCGCTTTTTGATATTTTTGGGAAGACCATGAATGAGCTTTCATGGGATCTTCATAGAGAAATAAGCTCAGGTGAAGGTATACATATTATTATTTTCAATTCAATTAGAGGTGTATATGATGGTTATTCTGGACATTCCATTATCTATATAGTTCTTACAAGAGAATGCCTTGATTGATCTATAGCTAAGGGACTTGCGTACTCTAAAACTTTTTATATTGTAACTGTACGTGCGTGAACATTTTTTTGGCGAAAATAGTGCGCATACCATGTTAAATAAATTGTGCTAGACACTGTGGGCAAATAAAGGAACCACACCACCCATCTTTCATAGTTCATTAGTCTTTTTTTGTACTCGTACCTGCATTAGATGCTCTTACAAATATTTTAACAAACGAATTATCATTTTTACATGTCCACTATCCAAGGAAGGGCCGGAAACGGTCCATGGATTAACCCGGCGGCTTACATTTGAGTAAAAAAGGCTCTCCCTCCCCGTGTGACCTAGACAGGGAAAACCACATCCGTTTTACATAAATGTCAAAATTCTTCTCTTGGACAATTTGTAGAGTTTTTAACAAATTCGGGACCTTCTAGCAATTCAAATAAACAAATAAAATCAAAGCTAGAACATAAATGGATACCATGATATACACTACCTTTAAAAGAAAAAAATAAAATATACTACCACTACAAATCTATTCTCGAGTAAATTGCAAAAATCATATTGCCGCTACTATTAGCAAGCATCATCCGTATGAGGACAAACCGTGTAACACATTACATCCCTCTCCGGCTTAAATGATGATCTTCTCCCAATTTTAACTTACCATATACCTGACATTTCTTGATCAATAAAAATTCTGTCTAGCCAAATGGAAGTCACACTAGGAGGGTAGGAAATTATGATGATTTCTATATTTTGAATTGCTTTATCTCTTTAACTTGATTTGCTGAGGTTACAGGGTGTATGAATTGCCTATGTAGGTGTGATTATGCACTAATTTATAAGCATACAGACAATATAGCACTTAGGATTAAACTGGCTTTTGTACTCTTAAATAAGCAATTAAAAAATAAGTATTTTGATACACGCTGATAATTAAAAACGAACGACACATTAAACTAAGCAATCCCGCACAATTGCTTATCTTGTGTTTGATAGAGTAGATAAAAGAGTTTTCCTTATGAGCAGAATCTCCAAAAACTCTCGCAATTGCTTGTATAACCAATTTTGTAATAATAAAAGTTAAATCTAAAAACTATTTCTTGCATTTTGTTTTGTTGTTAGAATTGATTAACTGCTTCTAGTTATTCTGAAAGTATAAGCATAAGCATCCAATAAAAAAAGTACGTTGGACATTAAGTATGAATTCAACATATTGAGCTGAAGATTAAGTATGAATTCAACTACGTACCTAATATATGTTTTTCTTGTATTTGTAGGCAAGAAAGCAAAAGCACCAGAGTTTGTGTTTCTTGGACATGGAGTTGATATCATCGCATCAATGCATGGTCCGTTTTTGTTTAGATCACTAAGCGCATGGCCATATGCAACACCGCCTATCTTGTTTCCACTTTGGCCTTTCGCTTTAGTGGCCGTGATGATTATTTGGGCAACATCTAAGACCTTTACAGTCTCTTTCTTTTATCTCAGAGGGTATTTGTTTCAAACTTGGACGGTGCCAAGATGGGGTTTTATGGTACTTAGCCTAATATTATGTTTATTATACAATTAATCAGAAAAGAATAAAAAAGGCTTACAGAATGAGGTTGAATTTACAAGAAATGTTTATTATTTATTGCAGTACTTTTTACCATATGCGCAAAACGGAATAAACAACAGAATCGAAGAAGCTATATCAGTGGCGGATAATATTGGTGTCAAAGTTCTTAGTCTCGCTGCTTTGAACAAGGTACCTAATATCTCCATTTCTTTTTTTCAAATGAAAACATAGCACGAAAGCACCGTAGACCGGCTAGATACAGTACGCTTACCATATGCAACAGACAAAATCTCCGATTTCAAATGATTTAAAACTACAGTTGCATGGATGAAGTTTGTAAAACAAAAAACACAAAACAAAAAAAGAATACATTAATCTTGGTATTACAAAAGAGAATGGAATTCCATTGAAAGAGAATAGCCCCATAGAATGTGATTGCATTCTAGTGTGTGGTAGCAATAGAGAATAACATGCTAGATTATCTTGTTTGTTACTAGTATAGAATGGAGTAATAGTGAAATTCAAAATGTAGTAAGCAAACGAATTATACTTCTTAATCCAAAAAGTCCCCAACATTACAATTATATAAAATAACATAATTTTGGTTCCAGAAGCTGTAAAACCACATTATAACGATATTATCATGTCGTTGAGTTATAATAAAATGTTGAAATGTAAGTAGTAAACACAAAAAGAACGCAGCATCATAAGTGGGCGAAAGAGATAAGAAAAGGAATTGAAACCTGCAGCAGCAAATGACATGCGAAACATTAGCGAACAGCATGTATCTTGATAGACAAATTCTTTTCTTGTGTGTTAGTAGTTTTTTTTATACATTTTTTTGACCGGAAAGAAGTTTGTTTTTCAACTTAACATTTAAACTTAAGATTGATCTTCTTTTCAAATCGAATTGTTAGGATTTGAGGTTGAACACCAAATTACAACCTCAAGAATTTTAAATAATCAAATACAGTTCCTATACAGATTATTTTCCTAATAGGCATATGATCAAACCACTTTGTGTGCACATGATTCTGAGACCACAAAACAAGATTCGGAAGTCAGCGTTACCATGGAGGGTACCAAAAGTTAATTAAATTAAATTGTTATAGATGAAGATGACATGAATAGAAAATTTAATTTGCCCAAAGAAGCATGCGAGAGGATATGGTGAAAGTTTGGATGTTTTCCAATTTTTGGTAGCATGTACCTAGGATTAAACCGAGAATGGCTTACGTTTTGTAAGTTGTTTCTCGCCTTTCTCCTCTTTCTTTAAAGAATGCAAAAGTTGGGATGAGAATCCATAAAGCTTTCTCTGTTTCCATTCTCAACGCACACCAACAAGAGAATGCCTCTTCATTCCGTTTCTTCCTTTTCCATTCACTCCTACCAAACATCAGAAGTTGCAGCCGCGGGACCTTTCCTTGGAAAGGTCATAGTCCCATTGTTTCATAAATTAATCAGAAAAGCTAGATTAAGTCCCTTAACATCCAAGTCAGCTGTACACATAGTTTGTTGTTTTGCCTTTAGCCGTTTATTCAGATTATACTCAAATTTGAATATCAAAAGGCTCCGGTACCCTCGGACCTTCTTGAAGTAATTCGTTGTGCATTTACAGAATGAAGCTTTAAATGGAGGTGGAAAACTTTTTGTCCAGAAACTTCCGGATATTAAGGTTCGTGTAGTCCATGGAAACACTTTGACTGCTGCCGTTATCCTTAATGAGATTCCTCGAGATGTTAAAGAGGTATTCATGACAGGAGCTACTTCTAAGCTTGGAAGAGCCATTGCCCTTTACTTAGCTCGTCGCAAAGTTAGAGTCTTGGTATGTTTTCTTTTCAGATCGAATGTTTCAAACAATTTACTCTTTCATAAAGGGACTTGGATTATGTTTTTATCTCTATCATGCCACGAAAGCCAAATAAATGAATAAGACAACTCAATGAATAATGCAATATCGTTATAATCATGTTTACAGCCCTAGCTATTTGATAAATTATCAGAAGTTCAAATTAAAATTTTCTTGCAGATGCTTACGGATTCCACAGAAAGGTTTACTAAAATTCAAAATGAAGTGTCACTGGAAAACCAGAATTTGTTGGTTCAAGTTACGAAATGTCAAGAAGCAAAACACTGCAAGGTTAGATTGAGTTTAATGATCTATTTTGATACTTGGTAGTTAGGCAAAAAGGTCGACACACTAATTCGAATTGTTTCATGAATCTATCTAGACTTGGATTTTGGGGAAATGGACCACACCAAGAGAGCAAAGATGGGCACCACCAGGAACCCATTTCCATCAGTTTGTGGTTCCACCAGTGTTCGAGTTCCGCAGAGACTGCACTTACAGTAAGCTTGCAGCCATGAAGCTTCCTGATGATGTCGAAGGCCTTGGCTCGTGCGAGGTAACGTAATAAGACGAAACTTCCCTTACATGCTAGTAGCAGATTTAGAACATAATAAAGGAGTGCGACATTTACAAACCATTTTTAGCTCACCGCCGCTTGAGTTAACGTGAAAACAAAGACTACCCTATAACCCGTAATACAAGTAGAAAAGAAATATACAAACAGATTATCTAAGTATATTAATTCTTTTGGTGCCAAGGGTGAAAGTTCTTTTGCTTTCGATTTTATACTATTTGGGGATGCACTTGCTAGCCGCACCATGAATCTGTCGCTGTTTTTAGCTGTAACAACTAGAAAGTTAAATTGAGATTGTTTTGAGTTTATAAATGATTTCAACCTCTTAATTGTTTGAGCAGTACACAATGGAAAGAGGGGTCGTACATGCTTGTCATGCGGGCGGGATTGTTCATTTTCTTGAAGGTTGGACACACCACGAAGTTGGCGCGATTGATGTGGACCAAATTGATTTGGTCTGGGAAGCGGCTCTTAGACACGGGTTTAAACCAGTTTAAGGGTCAAAATTGAACTCACCGAGGCAACCTTTAACGTGAAGATAGAAATGTCCCTGGAAACAGAACTGTCTTAAGAAAAGCATAAAGGAAAACAATATGTGATCAACTTAACTATATAATAATTATCATTGTGTTATTAAAACAAAAGCTTTTTTACCATGACTTTATTTTTAGTCTTCATCTTTGAGAATGAAGAATGTGCTAGCTCCCTATCTAAATAAACATGAGTTGTTTATAAAATGTACCTCGCTTGAAAAATCTCACCTTGAATTATGTTATCAAGCTATGATACAAAACACAATTAAACAACAGTTACCATTGATTTCCAATTCTTAGTTGATGTTGCATGTATATATATGTTTATAACCTCTCTAGTTTTTGCTGGAACTAATGGTTTTCCTAACTAGCTTGTGTGTTGCATTTGTAGTGCATAAGTGACTGGCTTGATAGATATAAAAGTAGGTTTATGAGTGATGTTTAAGTGTTTAACTATAATGTTTCAAAGTTAATTTCTTAGAAAGGTTTTTGAGGGAAATGTTTTAATACATTTTTTTTGGTGAAAACCAGTGAACATATATTAATAACCCTGAAACTATCTATGTAATGATGGACCATAGAATACCAGGCTTTAAACCCTGAAATATAACAGATTGCTCAATACTGCCATCTACACTAAAACCATTATCCAAACACACTTAAAGCTTGCTTAAAGGATAGGATCATATCTCAAATCTACATCCCCCATTACACAATACCAACCAACTCTGCCAATTCCAAATGCTTATTCATACAACCAAATACTCTTTTTAGGACCCCAGACTACTTTAATTGTAACTGCCCATTGATCCATTGTAGTTCCCATTGCCCTGCAACTTTCAAGGTTTCAGTAGTTCTTTTCACCTTTCAGGCTCATCAATTTAAATTTCACATTCTCCTTTATCATCTTTATCACTTCCTCTTTACTTCTGCTTTCCTGTTTAAACAACCTAAAGTTCCTTTCTTGCCAAATGTAATAAACTGATGCAGACAACACCAATCTATTGGTAACAAACCAAATACTTTTCTTACTTTTTTGCTTTGAAATAACACCCACAATTTTTATCAACTCTTTCTGCCCTCCTCCTTTCTGCAACATAGTTTCCATTTTGTTATCACATCTATTTATGGTGAGTATGGAGGTCTTGAAAGTGTGGATAACGATACTCATGGTTTGCCTTCAAGCCCATGGAAATCTGTAATTGAGGTAAATAAACATCTTTCGTGTTTCAATATCAACTTACATACATTCTTTACTAGAAAAGTAGAAGATGGTTCTTTGTTCAAATTCCGGGAGGAACATTGGATAGGTCAATGTAGCCTCAAAACATCTTACCCCAGACTTTATGCACTTGAAAAAACAAAATCCTGTAAAGTCAAAAAGATAGGTGTTGTGGTGATGGTTCTGGTATGCAATGGGAGTGGAGAAATGCCAGACTAGAGATGGGATGGAACAGATCAACTAATTAGGCTTGTTAACCTCTTTCAAAACTACACAACCCTTCCCTAAACATGACATATGGAATTACCTATTAATCCTTCAAACGAGTTCCTCTGTTCATCATGAGAATCACATTGAATCAGTCATGCTTTCCTCTATTCACGACCCGGTTAGATGGAACAAATGCCTTCCTCTAAAGATAAACATACATGTTTGGAGGTTGTTGTTGGACCGCCTCCCAACTCGCCACAACCTAGACGTTCGGGGTATCGATCTCGACTCCACTAGATGTCCGGTGTGCGATGATAATATTGAAACAACTCAACATCTATTTGTTGAGTGCAAGGTGGCTGTTGAAATTTGAAAGATGGCTTCGATGTGGTGGGATATTGGTGACTCTCCCAAAGATCTTCAAAGCTTAATTACATGGAGTGACTCGGTAAACTTACCTTATTTGGAAAAGACCTGTTTTGATGTCGTTATCCAAACTACAACTTGGATCTTATGGAGATAGGATTTGCTTTGATGAGAAACCTCCTAGTAAGGATTCCTTAGGCGCCGAAATCAGAGTTTTATCCCACACTTGGATAATAAATAGGAATAGAAATGCAAATCTCATTTGGTTAGATTGGATCTATGATCCAAAGAAGGCTTGTAAAATCTCTTTGTAATTTGTTTACTCTCTAGTTTCTTGCTAGAGTTTGTTCTTTTTAATATATCGCCGTTCAAAAAAAAGTTTCCATTTTGTTAATACAAATAATGCTTAAAAACGTTATTTATATTTTTCGACTTCTCTACGTTTTGAAGATGACAAAATGTAAAAACATTCACGATAAAAATAAACGTTTACATGTTATTAATCGTAAAATTCAATTTCGAAATAAATCACTTAACGTATGGATAAACAAATCATTAAACTTAATTAGTGATCAAGAAAATAATTTTTTTAATCCATCACATTTCTACAAAACTATATTTTTACAAAATTATATAAAATAGTTTTGTTAAATAAAAATAATATTTTATTTAAAAACATAATTTTTGAATTCAGTTTTTCCCCCAAAACAGAAACAAACATACCTGGATAAACCTTCCTCACAAAAGGACAAAAATCGGAGCGTCAGTCTAAGGGCGGCCCCCATATATATCTGGGACCACCGGGACCGCCATCAGCTGACCGTTGGGTTTTCCTGGCTATAAATACTACACTATTCTTAGCAGAAAAACATACCTCTTAGCACGAATTTTTGAGTCACCTTTCTCTCACTAAATATCTTGATCACTAACATAGTTTAATCTTGTTTCAAGTGATCAAATCTCATCTTCTATCTTCTTTCTTCTTCTATCAAGTGCAAGAGAAGAACACTCGTATTCGCCAAGAAACGAAGTGTTATAGACTAGTGATTTCTCCTCGTCGTCAATTGCCTTCTACTAAGATTCAACTCAATTTTTGATTATCTTGTGTGATTTGTCAGTCGGATTGTGGTAAATTCCGGATAGTTTTAGATCTTGTGATTGTGTAGTGCTTGTGAAGTGGTACATTGGTTCTAGCTAAGATTAGGACTTGACATTTAGCTTAGTGTCGGAGAATAACGTAAGCGAAGTTTAAACGGTTTTCTTCGCCTGAAGGGAGCTTGTTGACATAGTGAAATCTCGAGTCGAATACTCGAGGAGTGGAGTAGGGAGAAGAAGAGTTTCGTTGCCGAACCACTATAAATCTTGGAGTCTTGGTTTGATCGTTCTTTCTCTTATCTCTTTATATTGTTTGTGTTTCTCATTTATATTTTTTATTGATAATACAAGTAGATAGTTTCATTGATTGGTTCATATTGTTGATTGATTGAACATACACTCGAATCTAACAATTTTAGAAGTAAAATTTTAAAACACCAATTAACTATTCAGCCCCCCCCCCCTCTTCTAGTTTCCATAATTGGTATCAGAAGCCGAGGTCACTCAAGATTTTTAAAATGTACTGTATTTTAAATCTTGGATCGCTCTATAGATTTTGATAAATATCTAGAAGGGCAATCCATGCAAAGACCACCACTCTTTGAAAGTGATAGTTTTATTTATTAGAAAAATAGATTCGAAACACATGTTAAATCAAAAGATCTTGATCTTTGGCATGTTATTACTAACGGTGATTTCAACCTATTGAACAAAATTCGGAAACCAAACTAGATGAGGTTATCCCTTTTGAAAAACAAAGTGATGATCTAAAAAGAGGCTTGCGAAAAATAACGTAAGGCCCAAAATGGTTATTTACAAGCTTGCCAAGAAATAGAATAATGAAAAAAATCATGTGTAATATGAAAAAGAAATTTAGAAAACTGTTGTTATACACACCCATCAAGGTAATAGCCAAGTCAAAGATAACAAGATTGACCTTTTGGTACAACAATATGAATAATTCGTCATTTTCAAAGACGAATTTATAGATAATGCTTTTGCTAGATTTAATACCATTATTACTAGTATAAAAGCTCTTGATGAAGGTTTCTCTAGCAAGAAATTATGTTTAGGAGTATTCTTAGGGCTCTACATCCCAAATGGAGAGCAAAGGTCACAGCGATTGAAGAGTCGAAAGACTTAACATCACTGTCACTTGATGAACTCATCGGGAACCTCAAAGTTCACGAGATGATCATCAAGAAAGATTCTGAAATAGTCAAAGCTAAAGGAGAAAGAAAATCTCTTGCTTTAAAGGCTAAGAAGGAATCTAGTGATGAGGAGTGTTCGACTTCCGGAAGTGAAGACGAAGAATACGCCATGGCGGTTAGAGACTTCAAGAAGTTCTTCAAGAGAAGAGGTAGATTCGTGAGACAACCACGGAACGACAAAAAGACGTTCCAAAGAAGCCGAGATGACAAGAACGGCAAAAGTGATAGAAAATGTTTTAGATGCGGTGATCCAAATCATCTTATTGGAGAATGTCCAAAACCACCGAAAGACAAGAACCAAAGAGCATTCGTCGGAGGTTCTTGGAGTGATAGCGGTGAAGAAGATGATGAAAAGGCTAAAGACGAAACATGTCTTGTGGCTCAAGCATCAAATAAGGTATGTTTTAATTTCTCTTACTTTAGTGATGAAAATTCATCAATAGATGATTTTACTTTAGATAATGAATATGATAAACTTTGCAAGATGAGTTTGAAAATAATCACTAAGAATAAACAACTAAAAGTTACTAGAAATAGTTTAGAAAATGAACTTAGTGAACTAAAATTAAAATTGTCTACATTAGAGAAAAATAAAGGAGTTGATCTCGAATGTACAAAATTTCATTAACATAAAATTGACAACCAAAAACTCAAATAAGAAGCTCTTAAACTAACTAAATTTGAAAAGAGCACACATTGCTTAAATGAAATGTTAAGCAATTAAAAACCCTCCGGTGATAAATTAGGTTTAGGGTTTAACTCATGTGAAGCATCAACTAGTAAGTCTAAGGAAATAAAATTTATGAAATCTCAAAAAGAAACGTCCTCTGGTTGCGGTTCCCCAAATACTATGGGCGGCCCCGATAAAGTCCAGACGGCCACCAAAGCAATCAAGGGGCCGCCTGTCTGTTCACCAGAATCCAAAAAATCTGTTTCTTTTTAAAAATCCATTTTGGGTCCTAGACCAAAACACATAATGGTAAACAATGTTAAATTCCTGTTGCTAGTGATAATGAGGTCAAACAATTTTATAAACCAACATTAAAACCCAAAGTTGGATTTTATAAACCAAATTTTAGGTCAAAAACTCCACCACCTAGAAGAGTCAATAATCATTATCCTCGTTCTAAGACACCGCAACCAAAAAGGAATGGTCGACAAAACTAACCTCATGGTTTTCTCGTAACTTGGAACAACTTCCAACCTCAAAGTTACATGCCATGGGAAATGTGTCCTTCATTTCCACATCCTAATCAATTGCATCAAATGCAAGTGATGTTTAGCACTAACAACTTTAGACCCATGAGATATTGGGGACCAAATGTTTGAGTTATTGTCTTATATAAATAGATATGCCTTGGAGTCGACTTGGAAGCTGATGAATGGATAAAGGATAGTGGATGCTCTAAACACATGACGGGTAACCGAAAGCTCTTCTTAACCTACAAGGCATACAACAAAGGTAATTTCATTCTTGGTAGTAATCTTCACGGTAACATCATTGGCAAAAGTACGATTTCTAATGACTCTCTCAGTGTAGATAATGTAGAACATGTAGATAACTTAAGATTTAACTTGCTAAGTATAGGGCAAATATGTAATAATAACTGTAGGATAACTTTCTCTGAACATGATAGTGAAATCACTAATGACGGTAAGGTTATAGGTAGAGGTATTAGGAAAAAAGGCTTATACGTGATGAAATTAGGAAATAAGCCGAAAGACAAAATTTGTCTTGCAACGATTAGTGTTAACTCCACGTTATGGCTTAGGAGGTTAGGTCATGCTAATATGCGTCTCATTCAATTGTTAGCATCTAAGGAGTTAGTTAGAAAATTACCTAAGCTTAAGTTTGATCAACATTTTTGTGATGCTTGCAAAATTGGAAAACAAGCTCACGCTAGTCACAAAGCTAAGAATATAGTCTCAACGACTAGATGCTTAGAACTACTCCATATGGATCTCTTCGGTCCATCCGCCATACGGAGTTACAGAGAAAACCTCTACACCTTAGTCATAGTAGATGACTACTCTAGGTATACTTAGACAAGATTTCTTAAGAATAAAACCGAGGCTTTCGAGCAATTTGAAATATTTAGTAAGAAAATATAAAACCAATTAGGATGTTTAATAGTGTCAATTAGGACAGACCACGGTAGAGAATTTGATACTGAAGTGCAATTTGGAGAGTTTTGTAATGCCAACGGTATTACACATAACTTCTCAGTTCCACGCACTCCACAATCAAATGGCGTGGTAGAAAGGAAAATTAGGACACTACAAGAAATGAGTAGAACCATGTTGAATGAACAATTATTACCACAAAGTTCTGGTGTAACGCGGTAGATACTTCAACATACATCCTCAACCGAATCCTAATTAAAGCCATCCTAGGTAAAACACCTTATGAACTCTTAAGAGGTAGGAAACATACTCTTGATTACTTTAGGGTATTTGGAAGTAAGTGCTTCATTTTAAACACCAAAGACTACCTCACTAAGTTTGACCCAAATTCATATGAATGTGTCTTTTTAGGTTACTCCTAAAATAGTAAAGCCTACATCATCCTAAATAAACACACCATGAAAATTAAAGAATCACTCAACGTGACATTCGATGAAACTCCTCCACCCTCTATGACATCACCCTTGGTAGATGATGACTTATATGAAGAAGAAGTAATTAAGGTTACAAAAAAAAAACTTAGAAAATGACATTGAGAATGAAACTTTAGAAATTAACGAAGTAGTCAATATTAAGAAATCTAGGAACCATCCATTAGAAAATGTCATAGGAAACCTTAACCAAAGAACTCTTAAGTCACAAGCCCAAAACCAAAGTAACTTCTTTTGTTTTATATTAACTATAGAATCTAAGAATGTGAATGAAGCCTTAACGGATGAAAGTTAGATAATCGCTATGCAAGAAGAATTAAATCAATTCGTTGCAAACAATGTTTGGGAGTTAGTACCACAACCTAAGAATATGACAATCATAGGAACTAAGTGGGTGTTTAGAAATAAGTTAGATGAGAACGATGTTGTTTCTCGAAATAAGGCTAGGTTAGTTGCTCAAGGCTATAATCAACAAGAGGGCATCGATTATGATGAAACTTATGCCCCAGTTGCTAGACTTGAGTATATTTGAATACTATTAGCTTATGCTTGTGCTTTAGATTTTAAGTTATTCCAAATAGATGTAAAAAGTGCATTCCTGAACGGTTTTATCAATGAGGAGGTATACGTGGCACAACCTCCAGGATTCATTGACTTTGAAAAACCGAATCATGTTTATAAACTAAAGAAAGCTTTATATGGTCTTAAACAAGCACCCAAAGCTTGATATGATAGATCAAAAGCTTTTCTTATTAAACATGAATACAAAATAAGAATGGTAGATAACACACTTTTTACTAAGAAAAAAAGTTCAAATCTTATCATCGTTCAAATATATGTCGACGACATTATATTTGGTTCGACTTGTCAAGACATGTGTGATGAATTTGCTAAAATCATGCATGACGAGTTTGAGATGAGCATGATGGGTGAACTTAATTTCTTCCTTGGATTACAAATAAAAAAAATAGAAGACGGTATATTCTTTAATCTAAACATATTAAAGAAATGCTTAAGAAAATTGGCTTAGAAGACTCTAAACCAATGAAAACCCCCATGTCCTCGGATACTAAACTCACGAAAGAATAAAAATGTGAGTTGGTAGATATTAACAAGTATCGAGGCATGATAGGTAGTTTACTCTACCTAACGGCAAGTAGGCCCGATATCATGTTTAGTGTCTGTCTTTGTGCACGCTTCCAAGAGGCTCCCAAAACCTCTCATCTTGAAGTAGTTAAGCGTATCTTCTAATACATTAAAGGCACTACGCACTTAGGATTATGATATCTTAAGGGGACCGACATAGAAACTGTAGTATATGCCGACTCTGATCATGCGAGAGATTATGTGGACAGAAAGAGCACTAGCGGTATTTGTGCGTTCGTAGGATGTTGTTTAACATCTTGGTTCTCGAAGAAACAAACCGCTCTTGCTATATCCACTACCGAAGCCGAATACGTAAGTGCCAGAAAGGCATGTCAACAATCACTATGGATGAAACAAGCTCTTATTAATTACGACATTCGACTCGACAACGTCTCAATCATGTGCGACAATAAAGGCCCGATTGACCTTATCAAAAACCCAGTGCAACACTCTCGAACTAAACACATCGAAATTCGTCACCACTTTATTCGTAATAATGTCCAGAAAGGACATATCTCTATTGAAAAAGTGCCATCCGTCGACGATATTGCCAACATTCTCACAAAACCCCTTAAACATGAATCGTTTAACTATCTAAGTCTTGGTTTAGGAATGATAGAACACATTTCATAAATCATCCTCCTTTTGTTTTGTCTTGATTCTAGTCCGTGTGGTGACAACCTTAAATACTTCGTCCAAAGTACTTTAAGCATTTTTAATTCGTGAAATGCAAATTAAAACGTCACTCCTTTAGTAAATTTTTTTAGTCAAAAATCAAGTCTGAAACACCTCCACTAGAGGCGGCCCTCATATCGTGGGCGGGCCCTGATTAAATTAGACGGCCCCCATATTAATATGGGACCGCCACCAGTCGTGACTAAAAATGTCTGTCACCCTCATTTTGTAAAACAAAAAAACAAGCGACGAAACAAACCAAAAATCATCCAAACCTTAAAATCAACCACTAATACACTAATTGAAGATCAAATCAACACTAATAATCAATCCTAGCACCATAAAGATCCTCAATTGTAAGTCATTTCATCTATTTTCTTTCTAATTTGTGTCTAAGGTTCATATTGAACAAAAATTCAAAATTAGGGATGTTCATTTTCTTGTGTTTGTGTGCAATTAAGACTATAATAACATAATGTATACCTAATATGCTTCCCGTAGACATATGATTCATGTAATTGAAGTGTGTTTGTCAAAAATTGTTTTCGCACAAAAACCGTAATTTTATTTCAAAATCACTCACGTTAGGAACACCATAAAATTGTTTTAAAGCATTGTTAATACATCTTAAAAACGCTTTTGCATACATGTATAATGATCTCATGAACAAAATTCGAGATACATAATTCATATGTATTTTTTGACATGTTTGGATGAACAATATCAAATTAAGAAGCGTTTGGGTAAACTCATATGTTTTATTTTTAGAGTCGAGTTAACCATTACTTCACATTTGTTGCATCTAGGCACACACTAGGAACGAGTTCTTGTTAACATTACAAGTTCACAATAAGAAAACATCTATTATTTTTCTATATAGGTAACAATGCCTCGCAAAACATCGGATGACAAAAAAACACTAGAAGCTACATTCCAAAAATGTCCGATGAATACAATGAACCACTAAAATGTATCTTTAAATTCTTTGAAAAT
Source organism: Tanacetum coccineum (assembly GCA_026074375.1). Lineage (NCBI taxonomy): Eukaryota > Viridiplantae > Streptophyta > Magnoliopsida > Asterales > Asteraceae > Tanacetum > Tanacetum coccineum. The sequence goes on along the minus strand of BQNB010047745.1, from coordinate 10,595 downwards.
CGTTACATTCATGAAGGGCGTGTAGTTGACCTAAGCTTTGATAATTTGGTCTATGTTAGGTCCATGTTTAGTCATATTGAGTTTGATTGTCTTCTCGAAATTAATGAACAAATCGTTCCTCGTTTTATTCTCGAGTTCTACAGTCAATATCGTATCAACTACGATTTGCAAGGTCAAATGATTGTCGAGTTTGTCATTCAAAATCAACTCTTTTCTTTTTCTCTCAAAGAATTTGGTCAAATCCTCGGTATCCCTTACAAAGGTGATTGTTCTTTTTTTGACAAGTGGTTACTTGACGACTTGCCATTTAGTGTTCCAACGGGTGGTCCTTATCAAACCAATCCTCCTTCTCCTGATGACATCAAACTCCTCATTCAAATCAAACGACAGGGTGTTGTCACTCGCATCTGTCATGAGCAAGAGATTGTTGTTGAGGACAATCAAATCTTGACTCGTAAAATCACCGATGTTATGAAGACATGGGTTGACATAATTCGGTAAAATGTCTTTTGTCTTGGTGGTAACCGGGATCATGTCCCCGCGTGTTTGTGTCATATGTTCTTTTGTATTGCTACCTCCACAAAATATAATCTTGCTTTCTTCATTGGTAATGAATGGAGTTCGTCACTAAACAAGCTTGGTTAATCCCACCCTATGGTATGTTATTAACTCGCATGTTTGACCATATCATGTCCTAAAATCCTGAGTTGTCAAGTCATCTTTACGTCTTGTACGATCGTGTCATGTATCCTCTTGCCTCTCAACAAGAGCGAAAGACCTGAAAGGATTATGTCACGAGAAGAGGTCGATCTTCCATTTCTTCCTCATCCGCCTTCGGTCAACCATCCTCCTCTCATCTTAACGATGATGATAATGATGGAAATGACAAAGGGACCTCGCATGCAAGCACTCCTTCCCCCACTCGTTTTGTCAACTCATTGAGAAATGAGGTTCCTCGAGTCTTTTATAATCCACCCAATATTGACCCAAACATGGAAGAATTCTATACTTGTCAAACCAAAATCCTTAACCGTAAAGTCCAATTGCGAGATGAGCAACATGGTAGAATAAGGTCAATCAGGAAGGGCATCAAGAACTTATGGAGGAAGAAGAAGAAGTGAGCAATTTAGATAATTGCTATAAGATAATTTATTTATCTTTACTACTTTAATATGGTTGTTGGTACTTACTTTTACTATCTATGCTTTGGTACTTTAACTTATGCTATTTGGTAGATTTTTAGAGGCTAGGTTGGGCAACAAAATTTGCCTTGGATGATCATTCCATTTTATCATTCTAAACTAATTTGCATACCTTTAAAATTATGTTATTAATTAAAATTATTATAATATGCGTGCTTATTCATTTTATAGTCATATGCCTATAATTGATTCCCAAGTAGTATAGCTAGCTTTTAAATTTTAATATCTAAGAAATAATAGATGATTCTTGAGGAAATAGATTTGGCTGTAAAAGAATTTCTAGGATAACATGATTCTGCACAGGATTAAAGGTCTGAGAACCTGGTAAAAATCTTTGTTTCTAGAAATCGGACCCCATAAATATTGGATGGCCCCCATATATATCTGGAACCGCCAATACATTATGGGACCGCCATCAGGATCACGAGGTTTTTACTGTGTCTCTCCTAATTTTTTGTGTAGTTGACTATCCACTCTATAACTCAGCTACTTTACTGCTTTGTGTTAAACATTTTTTGGAATTAAATAATCACCTTCCCATGCCTTACTTTTTTAATCTACTACCTCCAAAATAAATAGTCATCACCTTCACCATCTTGATCATCTTCATAATCATCTTCTTCATTTCTTTTCTACTTCCATGGCATTCACACAAGCCTCTTCCTCTAACCCCTCTAATAAAATCAAACTAACCATTATTCCACCAAGAAAACTCTTTGTGGACCTCTCTAGTGAAGAAGATGACACTACCACACCTTCTCCCATAACAAAATCTTCCTCTCTATCTCCACCAAATGCACCATCAAAAACTCCATCAACCAAAGATACATCATCTACCTTTGGGACTACCTCTTTCGTATTTGAGTCAAAACCTCAATCCTCACCTCCTTCCTCTATTGACACACCATCACCTCAACCATCCAATCCCTTTCTTGATGATATCATGAATGTTCCTTCAAGACCTTCAAACCCAATTCTACTTCAAATTCACCCCTCTTTAGATATCACTATATCGTTATCCCTAATTACTCCTCTTGATCACATTCTTAATACTCCTTCACCACCTTCACCATAACCACCTCTCATGGGTCATCCCATTTACTTCAATACATTTGACTATCATAGGGTGAATTGTATTTGTTTCTTTTACAACCGTAATCTCATTTTCATTCTTAGAGATGATATGAACCTAATGTTTGCTCACCTTGAGTATCTTCTTACCTCCGCCATCGCCTCACCCTCTCCATCTTATCCTTAAAACATCTTCAAATCTTTCAATTAATGTTTTAACCAACCTTTTGCTCAAAGCCACTATCTATGACTCAAGAATCATCTAGGATTGATCAAGTATTAAGACCATTATAATAGTAGTATTTTCATCTTAGTATATCTAAATATTTTAAGAAATTCATATTATCATGCATAAGCTTACTTTATGTATGAAGTTGTCTTGTTATGCATGTATGAATTTTTATCTATTATGAATGAATTTCTTCTATTATTATGAGTGAAATGAACGCATTATGTTTTACATGGCTATCTTTTCTTTATCTCCATTATTAGCCTTGCATATATTTGTCGTAATCTTACTACTCATTAGAAATGTTTTCTTGCACTTGTATTTCTAACTCGGTTTTGTAGCAAAATCCCATAAGATCGATCTCTTGGTGCCCCAAATGAGGGGGAGTATACATCAATGGGGAGTCTTGGCATTGTTGAATTCTTTCTCTCTACATCTTGACGATTAACCTTTTTAGATTCGACAAAAAGGGGGAGAAATAGATTAAAACTCATTAATAACTTGAAAATTTTATTTTTATACAAAATGAGTTTATATTTTATCATCATCAAAAAGAGGGAGATTGTTAATACAAATAATGCTTAAAAACGTTATTTATATTTTTTGATTTCTCTATGTTTTGAAGATGACAAAATATAAAAACATTCACGATAAAAAATAAACGTTTACATGTTATTTATCGTAAACTTCCATTTCAACATAAATCACTTAAGATATGGATAAACAAATCATTAAACTTAATTAGTGATAAAGAAAATATTTTTTTAATCCATTACATTTCTAGAAAACTATATTTTTACAAAATTACATAAATAGTTTTGTTAAATAAAAATAATGTTTTATTTAAAAACATAATTTGAATTCAGTTTTCCCCCAAAACAGAAACAAACATACCAGGATAAACCTTCCCCACAAAAAGACAAAAATCAAAGCATCAGCCTAGGGGTGGCCCCCTAAGTGGCTAGGCGGCCCCCATATATATCTCATCTTCTATCTTCTTTCTTCTTCTATCAAGTGCAAGAGAAGAACATTCGTATTCACCAAGAAACGAAGTGTTATAGACTAGTGATTTCTCTTCTCTTCTTCTAAGATTCAAAACTCTATTTGGATTTTTTCACTCAATTTCTCTCTCTAAAACCCTTCTTGCTTTCACTTTATAGCTTGATCACTAACAATAGTTTAATCCTTTTTCAATGTGGGCCCCCATATATATCTCATCTTCTATCTTCTTTCTTCTTCTATCAAGTGCAAGAGAAGAACATTCGTATTCACCAAGAAACGAAGTGTTATAGACTAGTGATTTCTCTTCTCTTCTTCTAAGATTCAAAACTCTATTTGGATTATCTTGTGTAATTGTGTAAGTCGGATAGTGTGTAAATTTGAAAGTGTAGATCTTGTGATTGTGTAGTGTTTATGAAGTGGTAGATTGGTTCTAGCTAAGATTAGGACTCAACATTTAGCTTAGTGTCAGAAAACAACGTAAGCAAAGTGTAAACGGTTTTCTCCGCCTGAAAGGAGCTTGTTGACATAGTGAAATCTCGAGTCGAATACTCAGGGAATGGAGTAGGGCAAAGAAGAGCTTCGTAGCCGAACCACATAAATCTTAGAGTCTTGGGTTGATCGTTCTTTCTCTTATCTCTTTATATTGTTTGTGTTTCTCATTTATATTTTGTATTGATAATAAAAGTAGATAGTTTCATTGATTGGTTCATATTGTTGATTGATTGAACATACACTCGAATCTAACAATTTTAGAAGTTAATTTTAAAACTTCAATTAACCTGTAAACTATTCAACCCCCCCTTCTAGTTTCTACATATTTAATTCTATACTTTCTTTGATTATTTACACTTAAAAAAATGGTGTTTATGGGAGTCTGCACATTCTTAGCATAAAGGACATTTCATATCAGTATCTTGATTCCGTCTTAACATTCTATCTTGAGTCATCAATCTTACATGAATAGCCAACTATAATATCATAGCTTGCCTAGGATTAAACTGAGAAAACCACAACACATTAGCCTAATACACCGTTGGCTAGTTCTATCTTAAGTCCATCCACACTTGAGAGATATTATATTTCACTCTTTTATTAGCATTTGTCACCCGGCTAACACTGTCTTCTTTATCATTAAGATTTGGTGGTCTGAAATTTGCAAGCACAAGAAATTTGTTAGTCCATTCACTAGGCCAACTCCAGTTAGCATTATCAATAACATCAACTAAATTTGTATCATTCTTGAGTCATCATAAACATCTCTATTTGAAATGAAGCTATCCAAAGTACTAACAGAGATCCACTTATCATGCCATATAGAGATAGTCTTTCTATTACACACTACATACTCCACATGACTTTTAATTCTATCTCTCATTTCCAACAAACTCTTCCATCCACTACTATTACTGCTTTTAGCAAAAATTTCCTAAATACGTCTCTACTTTAATTTCACCACATTGACCTATTGGGACTCTTTATTTTCAATAATCTTCCAGAATTGAGTAACTAGAAAAACTTCATTCCATCTTTTAAGAGGCTTGATGCCCAAACCTTCTTGATCTTTAGGTCTGTATATAACTTTCCAAGCAATCCTTAATTTACCTTTAGTAGACTCTCCAGCATTCCACACAAATCTTTTGAGTAAGGAGTTAATTTCTTTAATAACACTCATATGAAGCATGTAAACAAAAGCCCGATACACCTGCATGGATGGCAATACAGATGATATAAGTTGAATCCTCCAGCATAAGACAACACTTTATTCCTCCAACTAAGCATTTGCAGTCATTGATTCCAAGCTTTTTAGCTAGTAAGGGAACTCCAAGATACCTCATAGGAAGCTTTCTACTTTTGAAAGGCATAATGTTCAACAACTCTTGCTTCTCATTCTCTTTTAAAGTCCTAAAAAAGATTATACTTTTTCTCAGATTATGGAAAAGGACAGACATATCACTGAATTCTTCTAAAGCCTTTTTAATAATCTTCAAGGACTCCTTATCCCCATTACACATAACTAGGAGATCATCAGCAAAACACATATGGGCCAATTTCAATTCTTTGCACCCATAATGATACTTAAAAGAGCCATTCACTATAATGTTTTTAATCATTAGTAAATTGAAAACATCCATTACTAGTGTAAATAAGTAAGGTGTGATTAAATCTCCTTATCTAAGACCCTTTCGCCCCTTTAAAGTACCCATGCACCTCTCCATTAACACATCTTAAGAATGCAGAAGTAGTAACACATTTGATAATCCACTGGACCATTTTTGTATGAAAACTAAACAGAATCATCACATTCTCAAGAAAATCTCAACTCACTATGTCATATGCCTTTTGAATATCTATCTTCATTGCACATCTCCTTGCACCATTGACTCTATTATATCCTCTTAGAAGTTCTTGAGTGATGAAAATATTGTTATGAATATGTCTTACAGGCACAAAGGCACTTTGATTAATACTAACTATTCTTCTCAGACCATCTTTGATTCTACTAGTGAGGATTTACTAATGCACTCGTAAATAACATTACAACATGCAATAGGTATGAAATTAGATACCTTGTTAGGAGTAATAAGTTTTAGAACAAGAGCAATGATAGTTGCATTTACCTCACCAAGAAGCTTGCCTGTTCTAAAAAACTATTTAATTTCCAAACACACCTCATTTCATACTTTATCCTATGCTTTTTTGAAGAAACATGAAGTAAACCCACCTAGCCCTGGTGCCTTATTACTATCAATATCCAAAATAGCTTCTTTGATTTCATTGTCAGTAACATTAATAATCATTTCCTTAGCCTCTTCTATAGTATGCCTACATTTAAAAATATCCCCCATATAACACAAAGATTGAACTTCTGCTACTGTCCTAATAAAACATTTGAAATGCTTAACAAATTGACCTGAAGCATCTTCACCATCAAATCTAAGACCATCTTCATTGCATATAGTATCTACTCTATTCTTCTTTATTCTAGCTTTAATGAAGTTTTGAAAGTAAGCGGTATTTTTGTCTCCTTCCCTTAACCAATCCACTTTGGCTGTCTGATACAACAATTTTAGCTCATCCTGTGAAGCTTTTGTGTATTCATTATACAGTCTAACAACTTTACTTCTTTTAACTATATTATTTAGATCTTTTTCAACTTCTAAATGATATTCCTTCAATTCATTTTCCAACTATTTAACATTATCAAACAAGTTCCCATTCCTCCAACTTAATTTATTCAAAGGCTTCTTCATTCCTTTTAACTTCTTTACCAGCTTAAACATATGACATCCTTGCTGAGCATCTTTCTAATAATCCTCCAAAATCTACTTAAACTAAAGCTTATCAGCCACATAATTAGAGAATTTGATAACGCTCATTTTATACATATTTCTATATGTCTTATCTGTGCTTTTATATATATTTATTGGTTAATTATATGAACTTTCGATACGTAATAGACTATATTTCATATTGTAGGTTCAACGTACGTGTCGTGGAAGAAAACAGAAGAATACACGAAGATATGGAGCTTAACGACGAAGTAAACTCAAGTTCAAGATCTCCCGACACACCTTTACTGATTTTGCCATAACTTGGTCATACGAACTCTGATTGAGTTGGTTCAGGCGGCCACAAAAAGGGGAAATAATTATTTACAACACTCATTTTTGTGTCAAAAGTTGAAAACAAACAGAAGTACGCTAGTTTTTCCAATAAGTACATCGTACTTTTAAGTACGACAATTATATAATTTGTGCGCCACACTTCACGTCTGTAACAGCTCATGAGCATTTAATTGTCTCCCATTTACTCCACAACCAATCTTATTCGTTCACCTTGGTCCCCAAGTGTTGTAATGGCTTATTTAAACCTAATTTTGGCCTGGAGAAATACACACTACCTTATACATAACCGTTAGAGAAGAAAGGGACTAGGTGAGGATCTTCAGATACAATGATCCAAACACCTCTTTACACCACCATATCACCATCACTCTTTACCACGAACCACCACTTGTCCTCCTCTATTTCTAGACCCCAAACATCATGTTTCTTGAACCTAATACACCATACCATAAGGATTAGACGATTTACACCAAGTCTCTAATTCCTTCGCTATATTAAAACTATTACTAAACATACCATTTGGCGACGTGTTGTTGATTTCTAGCGGGATCGTGACAGCCCCTCGGGTTATTTCAGTAGGTTCGGATGTTGGTTGCTTAGGGTAGCAATTGGTTATTGGTTTGGTGCTTGTTACTAGTTGGAATATCAGTTTTGGTTGGTTGTACTCACATTACTCGCATAAACAATTTAGTATCTTTTTTTTACTCATTGTAATGAATAAGTTGCTGAATTTATTATGTCTGTAATTTTGGATGATTGTTTGGTTGTGACATGGTTGTTTCTTGTATGTTAGATATAGATTTTGCTATGACTTGTGAATATATATGCTTATGCATTCGATATTGTTTTACTTGGATCATTATTTATCTTTTGATTTATCATTGCAATAGAAGTAGGTTGAAAAGGTCTATTGTCTTGATGAATTTCCCGTTTCTTGTCTATAACAATTTGGTGCTAATCTTGTAAGAATTGATTAGTAAAACTATAAATAACCCAAGTTGAAATAGTGTTTAAGACCCTTCCTTATGTTGACCGACCAGGTTGGAAGGAATTCATATGTATGCATATTTGATATAAATCATTCTTATTGTGCTCGTGATGATGTAGTATATAGGCCGAAAGGATTCTATGTCATTATTGGTAAATATGCTTGTTATAGTAATTACCCGTTATTCATAAGTTGCATGATTTGTTTATATAAAGTTTTATATCTATTATGCTTGGTATCTTTCTTGCTTTATACACACATTTAGGCTAATTGATACGTGACAATCATTTAGCTTTGTTACTTGATAAACAATATGTGAATTACTACAAATCCCGTAGATCGACCTAGACTTACCTAGGCTATACTACACACGAAAGGGTATACTTGCCCGTGTTGTGTTTTTAGTCAAAATCGGTATTTCTAGTATTATAAATTTAAAGCTTGTAAAACACACATCAAGTTTTTGGCGCCGTTCTCGCGGATTTGTTTTAGTTGTTCTTAGTTTGTTTGCTAGTCTAGTGCACGTGTCGTGTGTTTTGTGTGCTATATTTCCCTGATATCTGTGATATTTGTCTGCTGTTGCTGCAAGTGCGCCACACTTCTGTTGAAGTGCGCCGTACTTCTCCCCGTTTTCTCTTATTACTTTACAGATAAAACCTGCAAGTGCGTTGTCTTGTGAACATGCTCATCTGATGACTGATTAAGTTTAGTGGTAAAACAAAACCCTAAATTTTTAGTTTTGGTTTTTTAATCATTTAAGATCAAGTTTTATCTGATTATATGCCTTCTACAATTGTGAATATTTAGTTTGTCATTAAAAAAACCAAAGAGATTTTTATTTCAATGTTATTTTTACTTTCTTTTTGCTTATTCTGCTTTCTGGCATGTTCTTGTTAATATAATGAAATCTTGCTATATATTTGTTTGTTAGTAATGTTTGATAGTTCCTCTTGCATTGCATTTGTGAAAAATAAAAAGTTTGAAATTTTTTGCTGCAAGTACGACGCACATTATCTTTTATGCGTCGCAGTTTCTCCCAACATTCGAAAAAAAATCCAGTTTTGTATTAATAATAAATCTGATGCATTTATTTTGTTTTTATGTTATGTTAATACTAGTTATGTGTTTTTATTTGTTTCTTGCATCTTAGTTGGTATGTTTGTGCATTTGCATCTTCATAATAGTAATAATAATGTTATATATATATATATATATATATATATATATATATTATTTATATTATATATATTATATATTTATATATTTATATTATATATATATATAGAGAGAAGAGAGAGAGAGAGGGAGAGTGAGAGAGATAGAGAGGATATATATATATATATGTTTCAATTTTGTTTAAGATTGCATTTACATTCCGTCTAGTTATTTGTTACTAGTTTTTTGTGTTTTGCATTGTCATGTAATTTCGTTTTGTAGGGAGAATAAATGTGATGTAAAAAATTCAAAACGAATTCTTATTTCCAGATGTACGCCGCACTTCTGGGCCTGAGAGACAAGAATATTTTGCTTTTCGTATCATTTATGATTTAGATTTTTTCTCATTCATGTTTGTTTGTTTAATGATTGCACATAGTTTGCATTAGTTTGCTTGTTTGTATGTGTTTGTTTTCATATTAATATTATTACATGTTAAAATCTATAAAATGTAAAACGAGTTTTCTTATTTAAGTTTTTGTTTGTGTGCTTGTGTGTTCGTCAGTGTTATGTATTTTTAACTAATAAAGTGTAAAATTTTGAAAAATATATGTTTCTGGTCATAATAAAACCGCTAGTATTTTTGAATTTTTAAAAAATAATAAAGAAATAGGCTCGATGTATGCTGTACTTTCTAGTAAGTGCGACACACTTTCTGGTCTGCAAAAATATATTTTTTATTTTTCTTTAAATTTGTAGTTAAATTTGTGTTTGTTTATTGTTTGGGAATAAATGCTATATGGAAATTATATCTTATCTGTTTTTGTGCCTCAAACATTCACTTAGCCCTAGTTCGTGTTATAAAAATTGAAAACCCAAAAATATTTATTTCCTTCTTGTTTTTTATTTTCTTTGTTAAGATGTTTTATATGTTTTTGTGTTAGTTTATATGTTTTGCTTCTTATCAGTTTTGTTTTGTGTGCTTGATTAAGTGTGTTTGAATATTTGTATTGTGTTATAAAATATAAACTGGAAAATGGAATTTTTCTAAAAGTGTGCCGCACTTACCTCAAGCACGGCGTACTCTCTTCATAGGTCCACCACAATATTTAATTTTTAAAAGCAAAATATTTGTTTTTTGGTTTGTTCGTTATGTGAATGCTTGAAGTATTTGTCTTAAAATTAAAAAAAATCCAAAAAGATTTTATTTTCGCCTCTATTTTTTCTTTCGTATATGTTATGAATGTTTGAATAATACTAGTTATTATATTTTCCTTTCTATTGTTTTCATTTCGTTATGTTTTGTATGTGCTTGCTTTAGT